>CABEEJ010000002.1:102898-124695 GCA_901482245.1 Timema douglasi | reverse complement strand
TTGCATCTATTTTTAGTACGATATATCTTTCTTCCTTTCCCCCTGTAACTTTCTCTTTCATTTTTGTTTTATCTTTATTTGTCTCTTTTCTTTAAGTTTCTACAACGGTGATAGTTTTATAGAAATAAATGGCCCACAAGAGAAAATTTTGTTCTTTTATTTTATTTATTTTTTGTGGGGTAAAGGGGGGGGGGGAGGACGCAACTAAATAGCTTTTCTGTCCATTTTATTCAAAAGAGGAATGCGACTTCAGCACTTTTATGTAACCTATTTTGGTCTTGGACTACGCTATACGACATTACGGTCTACGAAGATGGAGAAACGAATGATTCAATTCACCGAGTTGTATGAGAATCTACTTTATGTGAGAATAATGTATTTATTTAATTTTCTAGATTTCCTCCATTTTTTAGTGTCATATTTCTCTAAACTAGATTTGTTTCACTTCCATTTATTAATGTACTGTGCCTCATTATGATCTATATAAGACGTACTAGAATATAAAATAATGTATTGTATATTAATTGGTTAATTTGCTTGTACCTGGTAAAAGATAAGGTATGATTAGGATGTAGAGCTTAACTAATTATTATATTTCTAAATACATATTTAAAACAAAATATTCACCTGTATCATTTCAGGCATTGTTTTCACATTAGACTGGATTGCAGGTGACGAGTAAATCTAGGTTTAAATATTAATTAGAGGCCTTAGGAAGGTTTGGTACGTGCACATGTCTGTACATTTTATAACCACTACCCATTCTTCTTCCATAACCAATTAGTTTAAATATGTGAATAGCTTGGACGTGGTGTACACACAGAAAAACAACTTAATTTAATCTCTCAACGCGTTTGTAGGATCAATCCAGTATTTTTACTTGGTGGGGGGTATTTAAAATAACTTAGTTGGCGTATTCATTACATCAGAGCACAGCTTACAAACCAACTTAGATTTAGAACAAAGTTGCACCCATTCCCTTTGTCATTATATAAGTTGAAAGAGGAAGTTTCAATACAAGCAATACAAATGTATCCGGGTGTGCCGGGAGTATAACCCCTGCCCTTAGATCAGTGTAAAAGTGTGCTGCCGACTGATCTAAGGTGTCAGGTGAAATCATTGAAAACACAGTGTGCTCCTTTTATGGATTCAAGAGTTGTAATAACAAACCAGTAGGTTTAACGACACCTTTTCCGTTCTAGTTTTGTTATTTAATAATAATAATAATAATAATAATAATATTTAGCACCGCGTCTTACTACCCATTCGGGTTATACGCTTAGTTTGGTTATTTAAAGTGTACTTTCTTAAAACGGGAATATATTCATTGCTTATTTTAGTTTAGCTAAGTCAAAGAATAAGAGACAAAAATTATAAGATATGTAGGAGACTACTAGAATCTTCAAGACAGTGCCCGGGATAAAACCAGGGACTTGGTCAGCTGCCGAGATGAGAAATAATTGCATACTCTCAGTGGTGCTTAAAAACCGTTGGATGTGCACGTCAAATACGTCACTAGTCGGGCAAGGAAGCAGTTCAAAATAAAATAAAATCTGGTTGAATTTCCTTTCCTCTGCCATCAGCGGCAATACAGGACTCATCTAGCGTAGTATAGGGAAAACCCTTCAAGGTATTGACATAGGGCTCACTTGGGCGCGCTATATTCAGCGACTTGGAGCTCACGTCCAGAACTTTATTCGCCTTTCATCGCCAGAAGGGTTGAGTGGGGTTGTAGTGGGGGTGTGTCCACTCGTCCGGGAACTTGTCTGTCTGAAGGTCTTTCTGTCTCCGCCAGTGGTTCATCTCACTCTTCCTTTCAGGACACCGTGATGTATAGACACAGGCTGGGACGAATTTCTATTTCTGCGTCAGCAGAGACCTGCAAGAGTCAAGTTGACCCCTCCTTCCCTCTCTCTCTTATAGTCTTGAGAGAGATGAAATTATGGGATCTACTCCTGGTCGATATGTCTGTATAGACTAATCTGTAACTATCTTTACCAATACAGTTCTACACAGTCTTTCTCATCTACCTTTCGATCATTAATTATAGATTACGCACTTTCTGGAAGAAAAAAAACACGTGTCAACGTTCATTTTGAGAAATCAGATTTTAACTATTTGGTAGCACCACGTCTTACTATCCGTATGGAATATCGACATATTTAAAATAGGGGGCGATGAACAGGAAGATATAATTTAAAGGAAATACTTCCCTTCGAATCGAGGGGGAAAGGGAAAAATTTAGGAAAATAACTATATCAGAACACCCAATCGGGATTAAATCTCCAACTTCCTCGTCAATGGTGGCCCATTCTATTTATAACGCGTCACCATTTTTTTTTTCAAACTTGCACCCCAAAAGTTGTTGGTGCATAATGCAAAATATAAATATTCTATAATATACATCTAGGAGATAAAGAGAAAAAACAAGTCACTTCCAGGTAACATGTTTTTCCGTCCGGGTCTCTTTTTTGCAAACCCAATATCCGACTTTGATGATTCAGTGTTTAACACGAAATTGTATATATATGAATTTTTCACACACCCTAAGATGTTTTCACGTGCCCTAGGATGAATAGCTCTGCCTTAGAACATTCAGTTAACAACGCGGATATTTTAACTATACAATATATAATATATTACCTAAAATACCTTTGACAATACTCTGAGCCCCACCTGCTTATTGATATCCGTGATATTTATTTACTATTTATTTGTTTTTGTACCTCAAGGTCACGTACAAATGAACTTGAGTCAATATCAAGGGAGGTATATATTATTCCTAGGATTGTAATAATGGCTTTTCAAGATAAATTCTTACTATCAACTGCACAATCATAGTAGTGTGTCATAGTATGCTTAGGGAAATAATAATTTGATGTGTGTGTATCAAAGAGTGGTCATGGCTTGTATCTAATCATGACTCGTACGTTGTAACATGTCAAGTACTTTAACATTATTAGACCCGAATTGATGGAACTAAACGTAAAGCTTGTCTAAACTAGTTTATTAGAGCTCATATCCCTGACTGATTATATGCTCATCCACGCAAATACAATTGCATTTAATTTAAATTCTACCTTTTCATCAATACCCCCATACTGTAATTAAATGCGGATAGCCTGGATGGTTTGTAAGAGCAGGAGCACGAAAACCTTGTTGCATTGGTGTGACTTTAAATTGTGTGTTAGTGTTTTAAAATGCTAATTTAAATAAATTTAAAGTTACAAAGAGGATAACACTTATTTACTGAAAGTACAATTTATAATATTAAATGAAGTTTTAGAGAACAAATGTATACCAGTAAGGAGACATCATCCTTCCTACTGTTACACTTCCTGAATATGTATTGATTTTAAGATGAAAAAGGGAAGCCAACTGCAACAAAATAATTAGGCCAAGAAGTTTGGAACTAAGGAATAAACTGATGAAATTTTACATTTGGAGCATTGTACTGTATGGAGCAGAAAATTGGATTCTGAGGTAGATGAAAAAAAATATGCTTGGATAACTTTGAAATGGGGTGTTGGAGAAGACTTGAGAAGTTCGGGTGGACAGACAGGGTGGCAAATTAAGAAGTCCTAAAAAGATTGGGTGAGAAGGGAACCATTTTGGATGTAATTCTTCTGTACAAAGCAAACACAAGAAGGGACACATCCTTAGGAGGAACTATCTTCCGCATGACGTAATGGGAGGAAAGGTTGAGGGAAAGAGGAGCTTAGGAAGGAGTAGGATTCAAATATTGGTTGACTTGAAAGTAAGAAGAAAATTCTGGGAGCTGAAATGAGACAGAGTACATGGCGCATTGGTGGTTTAAGTGTACAGAGAAAATAATTGGACCTGTCGCAAGACAGAACACCTTATAATAATGATAAGCTGGTCACTAAAATAAGGAGTCACCATAAAATATGTTATTAGCTCTTAGATATTATTAAATTCATCCCAGCATAATGAATGATGAGATAAATCATATGTTTATTCAAATAAAAATGCTTCATATAACGACAAAAGATATAGACTTGGATGTTAATTAAGGTCGTTTATTAAGCTTCTTTTTGTGAATTTAACTCGTTTCTTTATACACAGAAGGGATAAGAAATTGAATATTAAAGTCATAACGAAGACAATTTCATGCTCTTGTATTCATATGATGATGATAAAGGTGAAGAGCGAAAGAGAGTTTTTTTAATTGAAAGGGTATTAAAATTAGACGTGGTCATGATGTAATTGGAATTAATTTGATGAAACTAATAGGATATTAAAGTTACGAAGTTTCAGAAGAACAAAAGTTTACTTTAATTAAATTGCACAAAAGAGTGTAATTTTAATTAACATGGCCAAGAGAAATAGTTAAATCTTCTTTTTTTTAAATAAATAAATATTCACCTTAAATATTAACATGTAGTTAATGAAACTTGATACGTAGTATAGGAAATTGAAATCAGTAACCTAGCGTCAAAAAAATTTATTATTACCAAATATATCTGCACGAATTTTTGGTCAAAATAAATATAATAGGGAAATGGTATATGTAATAAGTTTAATTTTATACTTATAGTAGAATAAATTTATTGAAGATATGAAATGAACATAGTGACATTTAATGAGAAGCTTTTTTATAGGGTATATATAAAATATGGGAACTTATCAAATTCCACGGTGCCCTTGACAAATATTCACGAAATATTTAGAGATATGTGTAGAAAATCATACTAAACGTACGGTTTTAACTGAAGAAATATTTTTTTATATTGTGTCTAAAAAAACATCGATACAGAAATTACAAAAAATACTTTCCTTAACTCGTGTTTTCTTCAAACACCCCCATATCCCATTCCCTTAATCTAAATATATTTCTAAGCTCTTATTTTATTTTCAGTAACGCTATTCAAAAGAGACTGTTTTTTTTTCTTCTTATTTATTTTTTTCTTAATTTTAAATATTGCTCTGGCAAGGTTTTCCATCAAAGTTTCTTATTAATTTTAATAAAGAACGTAATTCTATTTTACCATTCCCTTTGGAATAATAATAAATTTGAAAGTCAACTACAACAGCTATACTTTTTAAACATGGTCTTTCAATCTTGTTCACATCCTTTTTTTTTTTTTTTTGTCGTGTAAAAAGCAAAGAGCGGGTTTCACAATAAAGCAAGGCTTTTTCTAACAGTTCACTGAGCTTGAAATAGAGTTTGTTGAAAAGAAGTCTCTATGCGATGATGTAGATATACTTTAGGACTGGGTTCTTACATTCAACTTGTATTTTGGACCGTGGTCACTTCCACCCCACATATCTCAAGTTAAAGATCGGAAGAGTATAAAGTTTTGTGATCAGTTTGGGTGTAAGATCGTTCTAAGTCCTATTTATAATAATCAAACTCCGGTTAGTTTATAATACGTTGCTTTACTATTAGTGACTATCCTTTTGACCAAACACACGTATAGCCATTATATATAAATTTAACATAAATAAAATAAATTATTTTTAGGGATTAAAATTTTTTAGTTATATTAAGAACATGTATGTAATTTGTTTGGAACAATTTTTTTTATACTAAATATTATTAAAATATCAAGTTCCAGTGTAAACTAATACAATTGACTTATTTGTGAGGATCTTTAGCATATTTTAAATTCATTGGATTGTTTGAAATGTAGGCTTGTGAAATATGTAGTCGGTATCAAATAGATTACTATTATTTATTTTATTCCTATTCATCTCTATAAACGTCCAAGTTTAAATTAAGTAAGTTTGTGAAACTTTTTTTTTTTTAACTTTTTGTTTTAACACACAAGTGGCTTTATCAAAGTGATATATATATTATCATAGATAAGTAAGTTCAGGTTACCTTATGTATTGAGAGTTACATAGCTTATATCACGTATTCACATGTAGGTGTGTCTTTTTGGCGGTTTACTTCATTATAAATATTTATCAAATTTGTCGTATCAAAATAATTGTGATCAGGAATAAACCACTTCTGATATATGTAAAATTTAAAATCCTTTTGTAGTATATACTATACACAACTCTGCAAATAAGTTGATATATTATACCCATTTAATAAACCCTTTCTTCACTCTATGTAAACTATTTTCAAAACAACACTAACCATTTTGTCTTATTCTGATTGTATTTGTTCTACCACAAGGCTGAGGAAAAAATAATACCAGTAATTTCTTCTAGAACGACCGAGCTTTCCTTTCTTTCAATGATCCAAAAACATTTACTTATTGTAGAGTTGACATAATTTAAATATCTTTTTAAATATATATCTGAAAGAAAGATATCATTGTACATAGATCAATGCTGCATGTAATGAAAAAGTAATAATATTCCTTTGGTATTTCATTGATATCGATGGAAGTTATCTAGACTGGAACATTTCACTAAACATAAAGAAGTTTTTATNTGACCATACGTAATATGATATATTGAAAATAGTCCGAACTCTTTCCTATCATTATAACTTTGGCCGAGGGATTTCTTCTTTCTCTCTTTAGAGTGGTAAAATGGAACATAGTTTGGTTGAACTGTTCGCAGAGTATTTTGGAATGTATAGAGGTCACTGTCAATGAACCGTGTTCGGTGCAAAGTTTCCTACACTCTTTCTCTGATACATCTATCTAGTTCTTTTTCTCTTCAACAACACCTTTCACCGTTTCCACTACGTTACGTTTTCTTTGAAATTATATTTCACAATTGATATATTTTTTAGGTCTTAAAAGGAATCATAAAAGTATTGGTTTCTTATTTTTATTTCATTGAAATAAATTTGTAAATAAATACTCGGGGGGAAGGTGGAGGAGGGAAAATAATATTGTCGAGTCATAAATGATTAAACATAAAGTGGAGTCAAGTTTTTTCTGGTTAACAGAAATTACTTTTACTCTTAACTTTGATAAAACGTCTGACAAAGAGAGTTAGGCGACAGCAGATTTTTATAAACTATACTTTTTTTCACGTTCTTAGATTTTAGGTTTTTTTTCGTTGATTTTTCCACAATAGATTCCCATTTAATCTTGAAAGAGGAACTTTTATAAAAAAAATAGCAATTATATTATTATGCCTCCTGCTTGAAGGGGAAAATTATGACAGTTTTTTCGTATACAGGATGTACCCGGTCCAAAAGGCTAAGCTTTGTCCATGGCAATGGCTTCTTAGAAGAAGGATCGGTCATTATGGACCTGTGGCTTGTCCTCTGCTTTCACCTGTTTTAACGCCGTTAGGTTGTTTTTATGGGTAGCTCTCAAGCCACTAGTATATGAGGTGACTGTTGGTGACCTTCAATCACTACACCAAAGGATAAAGCAAGCGTGCGAAGAAACAATATTCGCACAATTTCGGTCGGCCACTCGTTCTGTCATTGAGAGGTGCAATGCTTGTCTCCGGGATGGAGGCCATCAATTTAAACAAAATAAATAAAATATTTTATTTAATAACTACTTATTTTGTTTTTATTTAGTATTTTGCTGTTTGCATGAAAATAAAGGGAAAACTAATAAATCTCCAAAGGAAATATATAATTAGTTTTTTATATACCACCTCTTCCCAAATTTTAGCCGTTTAACTCGGGAACACTCTGCATATTTGAAGTCAAGACGCCTCATAATATATTAAAGTAGTCTCTAAAATGACTTAAAATTTATTTTGTGACAATCATCATGTTGGCATTTGTGTGATTTTCGATAAGTTTATAGTTCCTTATACCCTTTTCTTAACATAATACATGAAACAATTTGAGTAAAGCATAGTTTAAAATAAGTTAAGTTTACCTTTTAATATTTAATTTTCTAATAATTTAACTCAAAATGTAGGATTGCTAGCTTAGACAAATTTTGTCTCAATTTTGTTATGAGTCATATTTTAAAATAAAAACTAATTAAATATTGGGGAAAAGGTGCATTTATGCAGTGAGTTTCAACGTTTTATAAAGAAACCTATTTAATTTCACCGACTGGACACGAATCTTTTTATTTGAAAGATGTATGTATCTCATTCATTTAATTTAGTAAAATATAGCAGTATAGTTTCCCAATATTAATGATGATTAATCTTGCCAAAAAGAACCAATAAACTCTTTTTCGTTTAGCTTAGAAGCGTAAATAAAAGTGTCACTTTTAAAAAGATCCCCAAAAAATCTTGAATAAATTTATCCAAAAATGCTCGATTATTGTGCAGATAAAATAAGTGCTGCTTTATCAATCTGCCATGAGAAATATATTCACCTCATTTTATCCCATATTTTCTTTTACATACAATAGTATGGCGAAACAACATTAATACATAATTTTAAATTTAGGCCTACTTTTAATAACCTTCTCGATTAAGGTATGTGATAACGGTATGCCAATATCACTCACGCTGTAAAAGGTTTGCTAATCTATCCTAGATCTAGATTGAAACATGAATATTTCAAAGAAATAGAGGTTAAGCCCCTATCTTCGTCGGGGTAACTATTCTCAAATTCACTTCTACCTCAAGAATAGTGTTTTTTATACGCTTCTAGTTTTACTTCTTGAAGATTCACTTCAGCGTTGTTCTCTTTACCTTCCATTTTCCCCATGCTCAAGAAACCACCCTCCCTTCACCTCTTACTCTTCAGTCTAATTAAATGGGGCCAAACGATGGACGTAGCCCCAAGGCTGGGTCACGTGTTATGTTGGGATGTTCGGAGAGGGAGGGGAAGGAGTTCATTGACGTCACGATCTTTACCCCTCTCCCCGGCCAAACCCCTCTTATTCAACCCTTCTTCCACCTTTCAGTGTTTTTCTTTACCTTGTTGCTCTTTCCTCACTTCCTTCGTAGAAGACCTCTAAGAGTTCCTCTTCGCTTCGTTCCTTGCTCTTTGGCCCTCTCGAGTTTGCTAGAGTGGTTTACGCGCTGTCTTATAAATATAGACCTCATCTTAGATAATATTTAGATGCATTTATGTTATATTAATTAACCCTAGTTGTATGAATTATAATCAATTGATTTAGTTACATTTACTATTGTTATTGTTGACCTAAATCACTACCTTGGTTTTTATTTATTTTCAAAGATTTTTACATTTTTTTTTTTAAAACAATACTTACACCAAGAATAAAAATTAGTTTTAAAATATTAACAAAGATCTATTTATAAAAAGTGTAGTTCTTTATTGAGCCATGCCAAACTCCAGATTTACAGTGATATGAAGGTCTAGGTTCAAATCTCACGTGGGTGCCCTCAAGGCAATTTTTATGTTGGTTTAGTTATTGTGGTTTTCCTATTCACTCTCTAAGAAAATGTGGGTGCATTTCTTCTAAAGTACTCTTTACATTATTACAACCTTAGATTTAGCTGTGAATAACCTTTGTTTAACTTTACAACTAAAATAAAATAAATGTATCATAAATACTTAAATACAATAGTTCTAAATATTTAAAGACCCTACTTAATGGTAGTTTAATTGCTATAACTTTTCTGGTAGGCTATTAAAATTAATTATATATTTAGTTTATAAGCATATTTATATTAATTTTATTAATAATTCCCGATGTAGCTAAACATACACAAATGCATATAAGGTTGAATTTTGTTAGATTGGGCTAAGTTTTAGGTATGTATATTTCTGTTAATTAGTTGTATTAAGAGTGTATGGAGTTAAAATAAACTAAATTTTTAATATGTTTACTAAACAAACTACAAAATGTCTTTATTCAATGTGATTTATTTAGTACTGTACAACTTTTCATGATTTGTGTCTCCTTCGCCTACTTTAACACTGTCTGTAGTCTCGCTGCATACCATGGAAAAGGCCACATGCAGTTTGGCATGTCTAAAAACAGAATTTGGGGGACAGATACTAATCCTATGCAAGATTTTTACTTTTTTTACTTATTAATAGCAAACGAGAATGCAAATTAAGCTGGGACCTGGCTTTATCTAAAAATAAGGAGTATTTCAAGGTATAAATGTCATAGAACATAGTCAAATTCAGACTATACAAGGCATTAGTTTTACCGGTAGTGAAATATGGTATATTACCTTTCATGACAGAAACAAAATTAGGAGGTTAGAAAATAAGCTGCTATGGAAGATACTTGGATTTAAAAAAAAACTATGCGGCCACTGGGAATGGAGGAGGCTACATAATGATGAGTTGCATACACTGTAAACCTACTCACCACAAGATATTGTTAGGGTAATACAATCTCGCAGATAACGATAGGCAGGACATGCAGTGAAATTGGAGAATCTGGAACCATTTTAAGTGTACTTAATGGCCAACCCAATGGTAAGAGACCATTGTGAAGACCTAGACGCAGATGAGAGGGTAACAATAGAATGTGCCTGAAAGAAGAAAGATGTAATGAGGTGGACTGGATAAAAATAGCTCAAGATAGGGATAGGTGGCGTACTTTTGTAATTGCGGCAATGAACTATATTTCCTAATGACATAGAGTAAGTAAGTCATAGTACACATTTATCAATTATACTCAAAGTAGGAAACATGCATTCCCTTAATATGAACATGATTGCATGGATTAGATTTGTATCCAACTGTTTAACTACCTGATGGGTTCCATTGTATTGTTCCAAAGGGTCATTATAATTATTCATATTTTTAGGTTTAACTTCGGTAGCGGAATTCCGGAGGGTGTCGATTTTTTGTATATACAACCTTAGAAGGTGGTTATATTTATACCTTTCATTCACACAGTTGACTGAATCCACAATTTAACAATGGACCTCTTTTATACAGTGCTTAATAATTTCTAATTTATTTTAACGACTTTGTCACTGCAAGGGTACAAGATGGCCGTGTTAGAAAAATTTGAGATACCAATTGGCTCAGCATTTTTCCAAATTTTTCATGATTTATAGAGCCGTGTATCATTACTTTCTCTGACACGTGATATTTAAGTTCAATTTTTAAGTTCTTCGCCCTGTCACTCAATTTAACGCTTCACTCACTATACCTACTGTTGATTGCCTGCCTGTACATTATTGTTAACTTGAGAATTTCAAGCTCTTCCCACAGCTGAGAGTAATATTCTGGTCTGGACAATAATGATGTTCAATGAACATGAAAAAGCACTAGTAAATGTTTCCTCCCTCCCAAACGACCAAACATTTCTGCCAAATTAAAAATGATTATTCATTACAATCCGCATAAATACATTGATTGCATTTAGTATTCACCACAAAATTAAAATATACTATACTTGGAAATATATTTTTCCTTACAATACTAAAGAGTACATAGAGAATTAAAAAAAACTCCCTATTTTTGGAATGTTACCAAACCAAATGAATTTCACCTTAGAACATTCAGTGGTTTAGTAGATACTAAAAAGAATCCCCCACAAAAAAAACACTGGCATGAGTCCAACTCGAAAAGTATGGACGATTAAGGTAAGAAAGCAAAGCTTTGTAAAAACTCAGCTAAACAGAAGAGTGAGACTTCAGTTGCCCAAATACCTCATGACCGCCTAGAACCATTATCATCAACTGTTTTCAACAGCCTGCTTTAATGGAAGACAAAAGGTGGGAAGTAAGAAGAAGAAAAAGTCCATGTCACTGATGTGAGCAACCTTTTACAGATTCTCAATGTTCTAGCAACATTTAAACCTTTTTATGTTCGTAATATGTTCCTTAAAGTTGATTTTGATACGAATATGTTTGCGCTATGTTTTATGGAACCTTTGAAGATATCTACTGATTGAACTACCAAAATTAGTATTCAAATCTTTTATCCTTGGCTTAAAGTGCTACTGCTATAATGATTTAATTATCGTGACAATCTTTACTCTTAGGGATAGCTACTTCCGTTAGTAGCCCTATCTGTACTATTATGTTGACGTAAATATCTGGATATTTTACTTAAATTCATAATTTGGCTAGTTTTTTTTAACTGAAAATGTTTGAATTGAATATTTGTTAACCAACAACAATCTTTAAGTTCCCAGTTATTAAATTAAATAAATTATAAAAATAATATCAGATTATTTACACTATAACATATTGTGATAGTATGGTGAGATCAATATGAATAAATTACATTTTGAAAAAAAATATTTTAAAGTATTCTCAAGCACAAATTTATTGATAAAATGTAAAAATGCTTGTTCCCAAACATTTTTTCTGTTTACTTTTTAAATAAGGGGAAATTTTTCCATTTACATCATGCTCGAGCTATTTGATGGATAGAATAATCTATATTATATTAAATAGATATTTATCTGTAATAATTAGATACAACCACATTTTGATGAAAACGCTCTTGAAATGTGTAATTTTTTTTTTTACAAATTATCAATATAATGCCACCATTATTAATTTTATTGTATGTATTGTACTGTTTTATAAGTATTGTTGTTTATTCACACGGAAGTTGTTATTCTTTCTTTATTCATAATAACTCTGATGAGTTTCGTATTAAACAACATTCTCAACCATACGCAATTTAATTATATCGTTAATATGAAGGGTTATTTAAAGGGACGCGAGAGAAATGAATTTGTCATCGTTTTGTATAGCAAAGCTTTTTTTGTCCAAAATAAAGAGAATATTGATTCAGTAGAATCATAGAGCTTAATTTACTCCACATGCTGATATCTACAATTCTTGAATATCTGTCAAAGGTTCTCTGAAATTTAATGACAACTTTTTCTATTCGCTTAATAAGATTTGTATCAAACGCTCATGACATATAGGCCTATTAAAGAATTGTTGATATTAACATGTGGAAGAAATTAAATATATATTTCTACTGGTGAAACAATTATTTTTAAAAAACACGTTTTGCTATAGAAACTGCAACAACACTTACTTTTTGTCACGTTCCCTACACTAGCACCTTAATAACCCTTGAATGAAATATCTATAAGCGCTGTGATTACTTACACAACTAGAGCTAATCTAATAGAGGCGTTAAAATAGAGAAGAAATTTCAGATGCTCTTATATAATACGAAATACTGTACTCACTTTCATTTAAATTGTAATTTTATATCTATTATATTAGGAACCGACACTCTCATTTAAAAGTGTATAGAATGGAGCATAATTAAAAAGTAGTTGACTCAGCTTATATTGTTGTAGATATAATTTATTTGGTGAATTTATTTCAGATTCCAAACTTTTATAAGATGGGAAAGTCGAGCTTATGGGCTAAGAGACACCTGCTTTTTTATTATTAAATGTTATGGAAAGAAACCATAAGATAATACAATCAATTCTTCTTATTTTAGCTTACATTTTAGTTATATTGACATTATTTTAACATTACTACTAAGGACGATTTCCATTTATGATGAATCGTTTGCAAGGAAAGACCTTACAGCAAATGTGCGTTATTATTTTTCGCGTGACTTATTTTGAATATGTGTGTATAACATTTTGATTCACGCATGTGTGGTTTCGCTTGTGGAATGTGTGGTACGGTCCGAGGTGAGCCGCAAAAACTTTAATATTAATGTTGGCAAGAGAATGCAAAAGAGATGTAGGAGGATGGTTGAGGAAAATTTGCGGTGGTTAAGGGGCTGGTAACACTTTGAACTTTGGTTTACTATGCTGAAGAGTCGTTCTCTTATCCCTGTCTATTCCTCTTAATACCCATGCTGCCCTACTTGGTTTTGATATCTGCACGAGGGAAGAATAAACATTGAGCGCCCGGCTACAGTTATGTAAACATCTCGACGCTTGGTCCATTCATTTTACTTCCTGAAACGAAACTATTAAAAAGTAACATTCTTGAATAAATTATAGATGAAAATTATTAGAAATTAAACATGCATTTAAATATTTAAAACAAAATAAAGCTTATTCTTTTCATACATCAATTTTATCATGGTGTTATTAAATTATTTTGACTTATTTTAAATATTTACAAATACAGTTGCAATTCTCTATACATATTTTATCGATCTATATCCAGGAAATTATAACTTTACTTGATTTTATAATAATATGGTGACGTAAAATTAAACGCAGTTAAACGCATTGAAATTGTTTTAGTAATTTTATTCATCCGATTGCTTGAATAATTTATAAGATGATGATAGTCTCACATATAATTATCTAAAATTTAGGATTGAATATGTTATTTAAATTTATTAAATGTACATAAAATAAATCTCTTTAGTATCGGTTTTAAATAGTATAATTTAACTCTAAAGGTGATTATAATAATACTAAGTTCCTTCTCAAAATTATCCTGGCCGGAACATAAAAACTTAACAAGAAAATGATCTGAGAACCTAACACAACCAATACACGAGCAGCTTCTATTAGATCAAAACTGCAGGAGACAGAAGAGGTATTTATTGTTTTATAAAACAAATTTTGGATTAACTTGTTATTTATTTATATCTATCTAGTTTATCCTTACAAGCAACAAAAATACGCATATTTACGTCTTTATTTTTAAAAATATATGGATATTTTCGAGTTAAAATACGTAAATCCCTGTTCATACCACAAAACATGGGCTTGTAGATAGGAAAGAATAACTGTATTAGTAGTATTTTTGTTTTGAATTAATTTATTTTAATACATATATTTTTTTAAATAAGAATAATATTATCAATATTATGTTTTCTTTTAAAAAAGTAATATTTTGTGTTAAGTAAATATATCTACTTTTATGATTTTTATATAATTCCTTAAATAAATGAACACCTAATTTAGAAACAAGTTATGTTTCATAAAATTCTCATGTGAGTAAATTTGGTTAAAACGCTATCTCAAAAAACGTATATTTACACCCAAAAAAATTGTATGTACAAACAATAAGATTTTTTTAAGAGATCCCTTGTAAATTATAAAATTCATACGTTGAAAGTATTTAGACACTAAATAAATAATGACAAAATTCCTTGAAATGCTTAAATATAAACCAAAGTTAATACTGATGAAACTTGTAGCTGGTGTGACGTTTCTACCACCAATATCCACAATTTCATTATAATTAAATGTGCGTCAATAACGTGAGAGGAAATTGAATTAATTTATCTACCAAAGTAGAAATTCCAAGAAGACTGTAGTGGGCTTAGAACTTCCAACTAAACTGTTAATCTTTGTTAGAACATTAATCCCGTTAGTAAGTATTTTATTAGAATATCTCGTCCCATACCTGGTAAGATCAAAATTGGGGCTAGCACCCCTCCTTCCAACTTCCCAACTTCTCAACTCTCCCCTCTCCCCTCCTACATACGGTAAATGGTGGCTGCGTGAGACGGTGTTCCACAAGAAGTTCTAGTGAGGGAGGTTGCAGTTCAATAACAGACTTCTACCCTACCCGCCTTGTCTAGTCTTGTTACTATCATGCTGAAGTTACGTGGGACCAGGTAACTTACTTGCAAGTACAGCCGCAGCTTATAATACATGGACTTAATTAAGTTCATTTCATAAGACTTGCTAAATTATATTTAGGCCAGCGTCTCACACCTTAGTTCCGTCTATAGCGTGTCTGTACACTGAGATAAGAGTCCCGGGTACGATTCCTGGTGTGGCCGAAAAAAAATATAATTGGTGAAATGTGGGTTTACCCTTCCATAGTGATGAATTAACGGCTGGAGGATGGGTGTTAAGTCTGTTCTATATTTAAGTTATTTTATGAATCTCGTTCTGATAAAACCAGTCGGTTTAGAAAGTGCACGTTAAATACCTCTTATAAATAAAAAAGTGTAAACTTAGGTAAGCCTTGAGATTAAATTTTAAAATATTTATTTTAATAAGAAATATTATTCAAAAACGTATTTCATGTAAATTACATTTAAATTTTAACAAAACCCATTGTGACTATCTAAAACATAATGTTTTTATAGTCACGCTGAAAAGTAATAAATACTATGTTGTGTTTTAAATTCTTTTTTATATGTTATCTCAGATAATATTGATTTCAATGAGTTCCTATTTCATTATGGACACTATCACTTACCAATAATGTTATGTTTAATTAATCTGTCTTTTAAGAATATTTTCTAAAATGTTGAATGATATTATGGTTGTTATAAAATATGAAATTGACATAAAGTGTGTAGTCCAATATGTCTGACTTCAGTAGGTTCGTGGTCTAGACACCAAAATCATCTAGTCTGGTTTGTCGGTGATGGGAAGTCATAGTCCAAGTTAAACCCTTATACTTATAATTAATACTTGTTTAAATCATAAAATATAATAAATCTATATTTACCACTGAATGATTAGATAATAATACACTTAAATGTTAGATTAATTTACATAAGTTTTAAAAGCATTAGAATCATTAAAATAGTATTATCTTGTGTTTATTCAATTTAAAAACATGAATATCAAAATATTGAGTTAGATAGTAAATTATCATAGTTTGCTCATTAGAACTATAAGTATCCTTGAGAACGACTATAATAACAAAATAAAAATGTTCGGAGAATTTCTGTGCTCAAAAATCATCTTAAAAATTAGGGTAACTTTTTATCCATCATAGTGAAGACGTATTTGTGAGGGATGTATTTATTTGAGAACTTATATCACACGTGACATTTTGGAGATAATATATTGTAGCCACACGCATGGTATTTGCATGCAGACGGCTCACGTGGCTATGTAACCACAAGCCATCCCTCTCCTCCCTATTTCCCCGACTCTTTGAGTTAATGTCGCTGGTTTGGCACTCCTATGTCATTTAACGTTGCGTTGTTACCGATTCTCTATGGATGCAGAAACCACTGACGGCTCGGTTACCAAGTTCTGACTTACCCTCCCTCCATCTAACTCGCTCTACCACTTAACTAACCGGATGGATACTTTACTAGGTTTACTTGTCCTCCCGCACCCCTCTACTCCTGGCCAACAAACACAAACTCTCTCTTCCGAAATGGGATACCATCGTTTAAATACACATGCTATTTTTTATTTGTTAAAAATGAGGGAAGGGTGGATTATAAAAGATATATTCAAGGAAGTAAGAAAATACCAAGTAATTATATTCCCAGCTGTTTATGTAAATTACAATATTATCAAATAACGGTAGGATACGCATATAGACAAGAAACATGAATAGTACCGATTAAAAACATAAATATTTAGCACCGAATATTACTAACCGTTCGGGTTATACGCTTAAGTACAAATTACTCTAATGGGTTTGGAATTGGGAAGTTTGAATGTAGAGGAAGATAACCCACATTTGTGTGGAGGGAGAGTGGAAAGCCATTTAGGAAAAACCACCCCCAGTTCACCCGAGCGAGATTCGAAACTTGATCTCCCCATCATCAGCAGTCTAGCTAAACATTAAACCAGCACGTTAGCTAACTACACCACCGAGGCGGGTAGTCATTAAAAACGTGATCGTTTTTTTTAACGCACTAGTGGGAAAAATGGTGAAGGTGTCACTATCGTATTTTTCGATGACAAGGAGGTAGGAGTCTCGAATCCCAGTGGAGTATACTCGGGTGATATTTTTACTAATCAGTTTCTTACTCTTCATCCATAGGAATTCTGGCTCACCTCCTTCGAATCTATTTTACCTACCCTCTCATTGGCTTGGTAGCATTAGTATTTGTTTAGCCTAACGGAACTGGTTCTGAAAACGGTTAATTGATCAATGTTAAACGGATTTATTTTCAAAATTAATTTATTCAATACGTACCCACCTAATCATACATTTAAACTATGTATTATTTTGAGGTGAATAATTTGTAAGTAGTACTTGGGTCAAAAATATGTTAACATATAATATATAGTAGGATAAATAGTTCATTAATATAATTTATAATATACATGAACTATTTATTAGTTAATATATATGATACAGTTTCATTTAAAAGGTAGCATCATTTTTTTTAATAACCTTCCATTTTATAGCGTTTTAGGGAAACATATATAAATAATTATAATAACTTCAAATTTTATATTGATATGAGGTCATTTATAAAATTATTTCCGCTAATTACGCGCTAGCACCAACATTGTAAGAATAAAGTTAATTCTTTTTTTCCCAGCGTATAATTTAGGTAAATAGCCTGTCGCATGTTCAGGGCAAAGGAAGTGGGGTAGCTAGAAGTGGGTAGAGGGCTTAGCAGGGGAAGGGCTCCCTCGCTTTATTAAGATATTCCCATGGAAAGGCTTTATCAAGATTTAAACAATGTAATCTGTGGTGGCACAGCAACGGCATCACCCCCACTTCCGCTCAACCAACCTGACCCTCCGAGAGTCAACTAGCGCTCGACCCGGGCAACAGGTGGCAATAAACATAACTAATGTTTAATGGAGCTACACAGCTGAGCTCTTTGCTCTTTGTACGCCACCAGGTTGATATCGGTCTTATGTTATTACAGCAAGCCCTTTGAACTATTTACACTCGTATCTGTAAGGAATATAAATCTTATATTCCTATAAAATTAGATCTAGGCTGTTAACCTATTATACTTTCTCATACAGAAAATATAAGCATTTGTGGACATTTTCAAGCTCAAAATAATGATAGTTTTTTTTAAAATTGTTTTATCTAGCTTTGAACTCATAAACGTGGTTTTAAAATCCTCTCAGTTCCAATGTGTGTCTATGCGTAGGGGTACAACTGAAACTGCTTAATACATTACGTCAAACTTTATATTTAGATACTATATAGTTAGGCCTCCATCAAAATCGTTTTAAAAAAATCTTGTTTTAAGGGATCAAGTTTTGAAAATTCTAAAAATGTCGTAATCAGCTTTAGTGATTCTGTTTCAAATTGATATTTAGAAATTGATTTAAATGAAAAATAACATTATTTACTATCTTTTCAGATAAAAATTCTGCATTTAAATTAGTTTTCAATATATATTTTTAAATATTGTTTCAAACTAAAATAAATTATATGTTAAAAGTGTGTACACTTGTTTCACACTATTTATTTATTTTTAAGTTCTGAAACGTTGAATTCCCTCTTTTAGATAGTTTTCTAAGAAGTCCGGTTCTTTTTGAATTTTTTTTTTTAAATTATGAGGGACTAGGTAATTTACAATTTCGATTGATTAATATGTCTTTTCAAGTCTTTTTAGCCTGCTTTTAATACAAAATATATACGTCTCTATTGGCAGTCTACAAATGCCTTAACTATTTGCTAAGACGCGCCAAACTATAAATAAATAGGGTTTAAATTATATTCAAATAGGTAAGGACAAATTAAAAAATACAAATTTTAATTAAATTAATGCAAGAGAGTAGGTAATGTTTTATATAAAGGGTACAATACAGATATTTGGATACGCAAATGATTTAAATTTTTTGGGTACTACAAAGGAAGCTGTTGTAAGAAATGTATAAATGTTATTAGAGGCTAGTAAGGAAATAGGTTTAGAAGTAAACGCTGAAAAGACTAACTGTAATGTCAAAGAGGAAACATGAATTTGGGTCGATAATTTAAAGTTTACTGCGAACAACATATCATTTGACGCGGTTAATGCGTTTAAGAATTTAGGAACAATTTTAATTTGCAGTAACCATATTATATTGGAAATTAAAAAAATAATTATTCGGTCAGTAAGTTGTTGACATCTCTCCTGCTTTCAAGGAATGTGAAATTCAGATTATACAAAACAATAATTTTGAAGATTGTTCTCTATGGGTATGAAACAAATTTATTATGTTCGAAAACCATGTGCTAGGAAGATATTTGAACCAAAATAGTTGAAGCTATTGGGTAATGGAGGAGGTTACATAATGATGAGTTACTTATACTCTGTACTCATCAAAAGACACTGTTTGGATAATCAAGTCTCGTAAATTAAGAAGGGCCAGGACATAAAGCGTGAATGGTATAATTTAGAACCGTAGTCAAGGTACTGATTGACAAACCCGATGTGAAGACCTAGACGCAGATGAGAGAATAACAATATAATGGACCTGAAATAAAGAGGGTATAATGAGGTGTATTGGACAGTACAGGTTCAAGATAGAGATAGGGTGTAATGAGGTGGATTGGATAGAACTATCTCAAGATAGGGATAGGTGGCGTACTTTTTAAGTGTTGCAATAAACTTTCGAGTTCCTTAGGCCATTGGCGCCTTAGTTTTTTTTAACAGCAAATTACTTAAATCAATATTTAAAATGGTGACATGCGGTTGGAATGATGTTTTAATCACTAGGCCATAGATAATGGGAACAGTATATTTAAATACCCACAGTTGAATTATCCTAGGGAGAAATTTTTAAAAATACAAACACATTGTTTTCCGGCATAAAAACGATTAAATTCACTATTTAGTGTTATATCCATTAAAAAAAGTACAGCGAGAGATTACACGATTTGACGTAATATTGAGAATAGTTTTTGTTACATTTATTCCTTCCTATTTGAATTGTACTGTAGTATGTGTGTTTATAAGTAACACTTTCAATGGGGTGCACTCAAATTGTGGAATAAAGTATACCTGTCAGCCTGTGCACACGAGCTTAGGAACAACTTGAAATCACATTCAACTCCTAACCTAACATAACCCAAAATAACCTAACCTAACCTAAACTAGACTAACATAACCTAGCCTAACCTAGCCTAACCTAGCATAACCTAACTTAACCTAACTTCCATTTTCCATTTTGAACAAGGTCATTATAAATTTAACTTTTAACCAGCCTCGGTGGCGCAGTTGGCTAACGCCCTAGTCGTGATGAGCTTGACTGCCGAAGATGGGGAGATCGAGGTTCAAATCTCAATCGGGTGGTTTTTCCTTAATGGTTTTCCACTCTCCCTCCACGCAAATGCGGGTTCACTTCCCCTTATTAAATCTTATCAATTCCCAATCCATTAGCGTAATTAGTACTTAAAGCATATAACCCGAACGGGTAGTAAGACGTGGTGCAAAATAATACAAAATAATTTAACTTTTACCCCGCAGTTCGTGTAAGGGTGCAACCAACCTCATATGAGTTGTACCACAATTCGTGTACACCCGTATTAGCTGTTTCTCAATTCGTGTGTACCGGTTAAATGCACCGCTAACAAAAAAATAATGTTTTTTTACCAATCCTGTCTTTTTTTTTAGCATGATATTACAAAACATAGAACAATAACTACAGTTTATTTAATAGGACTGCATAGACTGTACAGTTTTTGGTAGAAAGAAACTTTTTAAAAATACTAATATTTATTTCTCGATACTATTTTATTGGTATTGATAAGATTTATGAAAATTAACAGCTGCAGATCACATGACTTGATGTACAAGCACGTGAACGAAGATGTGGTAGCTTTTATAGCCGTTGGATGATGAAAATCAAACTCGCCTATTGGCTGTAGGATCCTACCACCTACTCTTCTTTATGTAGTGCGGAAATCCAGTTAAACGTATGGGGCATATGTTGTGACAGGTGTAAATGATAGCGCAATCGGTGCAAATGACCGCGTCCTTTCCCACGTGCTTAGTTTAAGGGTAGATGTACGATTATTGGCGGTCAGTTTGAAACATAGTTTTAAGGGGCCAAAAGGGGAGAGAGGATCCCCCTTCCCTCTTTCCTTGAAGTTTATCCGCAAATTGCTTCATCTATCTATAAACAATGTTTGGGGTTGAGAAAGGGATGCGTTTGATCACTTTAGAACCCGGAAATCTCTGGATAGCTCAAAGGTTTAAATATCGAAGACAGGGTAATTAAATAGTACGAGAATAATCGTACCATAAAATATTTTTATTTTTATTATCTATATTTTAACTGTCTAATAATTTCCAAAACTATAGTTCATTCCATAACGTATTTGTTTACTGAGCTAAGGATACAAATTTTGGTTCTTGACATGGTGTAAGATTTTATTATTAGTAAAATTAAGATGTATCCCTTATTATTAGCGAATTAACGTTCAGGGGGGGGGGG
>CABEEJ010000002.1:59318-102818 GCA_901482245.1 Timema douglasi | reverse complement strand
AAATTGATTTTTAATTCGTGCTCTGGTATAATAATTCGATTTGTAAAGAAAGTGTTAGTTACCTCAAATAATAATAAAATGTAGATGTTATTAAAGAGATGGTATTTAATTAGATTTGAAATATAGTTTTGGATTTGTAAAATTATTATTATTATTATTATTAGCACCGCGTCTTACTACCCGTTCGGGTATACGCACTTACGCTAATGTGTAATGGTAGGGTGATTGTGAGATGAAATGAAGGACCTACAGTTAAACGTGGAATCCGAACCACGGTATTTGTAAAATTAACCCTAAATATTTAAAATGTTTATTGACATTATTCTCGCATTAGGTGGAAGTGATGGGGAGTATGGGGACTTCCAGGTTAGAATTTTGGTCTAGTGCACAATGAAGGGTTTCCCATTTGGAATTTATTACTGTGGTTTTTCCATCCCCTCTCTATGCTAATGGGACTTAACTTCTTCAAACCTACACCAATTCCTTAATGAGCGTAATATTTAATGGGATAGCTAAAATTAATACCTTTCTCAATATCTTTAATAAGGAAACTATTCCCTATCAATGTTCATGCAACACGTTACTAGTTATTGACAGGGAAAACCGTTCACTAGAATCATAAAGATAATTATAGCCAATAATTTAATCATCAAAGTAAAAATTAAGCCCTTATCTCTCTTAAATGTCAGTCACATTACCTACAGGTCTGATTAAAAGTCTTTTAAAAACTAAAAAAATATCATTTCATTAAATATTGTCCATTAAAGTACGTATTAAAAGTATATTGGTGAAGAATTTAAGATATATATAGTTTTAGATTTATTTTTGTGTCTACTGATCTACCCTTGTTACGTATTTAGTAGATCTAGTTTTGTTCCCAACTAAAAGAAAACCTTTAATTTTTGAGGCAGAACAAAGTAGATGTAATTCTCGATCGGTTTCACATCTCTCTCTGTCCCTTTAATTCCAATCTACCGCCAACCCCTCCCTCCCACTTTGTCCTACCTTCTAAGCCCACTCACCCCTTGCGATCCACCCAGTCAGTCAATACGAACAACCCTCTTTACCACCCTTCCAATTCGTTTTGTTTATACGCGTGGATGAATTGGATTGAAATCTCCCACCACAAAGGTCTAACTTTGGACCCTATTCGAGTCCAGGAAACAGAGCAGAGACGACGACTCCCTCTAAGTTTATCCAACTCTCCAATTTCAGGCGTTGAATTGGCCTTTCTATTGGGCATGCGCTTGCAACTTTTTCGGAATGTAAGACTGAAAATACCCGCCTCGGCGGCATAGTTGGCTAACGCGCTAGTCATGTTGAGCTCGACTGCTGAGGACGGGAAGATCGAAGTTCGAATCTCGGTCGGGTGAGCTGGTTTATTTTCCTAAATGGTTTTTCACTCTCCCTCCACACAAATGCGGGTTCACTTCCTCTAATTCACCCTTCCAAATTCCTAATCCATTAGCGTAATTAGTACTTAAAAGCATATAACCCGAACGGCTAGTAAGACGCGGTGCTAAATATTATTATTAAATATTATTATTAAGACCGAAAATGTTACTTTTCGCTTTAAAATAGTTGTAGTAAGCTTCTAAAAATATTTATCAAGTGTTTGTTCATTATTTTATTCTGTGATATATCTTGGTATTAAGTGTTGAGTTTCCTTCGGGCTAAAGGACTAAATACCTCTATAATATTTCAAGAAGATTATGGTTCTATTTAGAGGGGGATCTAATCGATATATTTCCCATGTTTTTTGTTATCCTATTTCCCATTAACTCAAGTCCCTCATTACTTATTTAACTTATTTTTACATTTCATGATCATCGATGTTATTATTTGTGATAATCTTGTTTTTAATCAAAATGTTCATAATGTTCCTTCTTCTAAAATAAAATTTAACCAACTTATCGATTAGTGATACTTTTATTTTGTGTCTAGAGATTATTTGCGATTATTTCTTGTATTTTACAATAGGTCTTATTATCCTTCCAGACTACCCGCATTTAACTACGTTAAATATTTTCTGTTAAGGAAGGTATAATTTTAAGGAAATATGCTCGCATTTGCGTTGGAAGAGAGTGGAAAACCATTTAAGGAAAACTTAATTTTAAATACACTCACCCGGAATTTAAGCCCTGATCTCCTTGTCACCAACAAAGCAGCATTGATTAATCAGGCATTTAGTTTATGTATCCAATAATGTGGATAGATACCTTAAACAGACTTTATAGCATTACATTTCTTCTGAAGTTACATTCCTCAACCTAAATTATTAGAAGATATCGGTAGCGCTTTCATATGGTAAGAACCGTAATACGGAATAATATAGCAGATTAAACGCAGGAAAACATCACTCAAAACTACGCCCATAACCCAAGTTAAAGGTATTGTAGTATATACATATATAGACGGAACACATGTAGAAATGGTAAAATAGTTTTTAAGGGCTTAAACCTTAGATCAAACCAAATTCTCTTAATATTTTATATTTGATATGTCTAACAAACTCATTAAAAGGTATACCATTTCATTAAACCAGGAATTAGTTTAGTATAGATTATTCTGAAAATTAAAAAAAATTATTCCCGTGTCCAAATATCATTTTTAAATTTTCAGAATATGGAGACTTCCTCACTAAAAACATAAATAATAGCTTCGCCTATTTGATTATTATTATAGATTAGTTTCAATTAAATATTTACTCAACTATCGTTCTAAATAGATAAAAATTTATTTTTTTAATTAAATGTTATGTTTATTTCAAATTATAATTAATGTACGCTATCACGAAAGCAATTTTCACATGGGTAAATACTTACGACGTACTAAAAATTGCATATTACATAAATATTAAGCAGAGTGTACCGGTGTTTGGTTAGAACCTGGTTTCGCTTATTTTTTCTATTTTTTTTTCTATTTCCCCTCCCTTCCCATCTTTCCACTTCAGTCGTGATGGTTAAAAGAAACAGATTCAACATTTGCTCACTACTCTTAATGTTTCCCCATTTTTTTTTTATCTCTCCCAAGAGAAACTTTTTTTTTTATTTCCACCCTTGTCTGGGTTTGTTGATTTTTCATTTTGTACACTTTGTGCTCTTTTCCAGAATATTTTTTCCCCATTCTATTCTCCATTTGTAAAACTGAGGGTAGTGGTATTTATATAAAATATATTTAACATGTATTTTATCTAAGAAAATTGTAAAAGGAAATAAACTATCTGCTTCATTCGATTTAAATCTATATTATTTTTAGTGAACTGATATAACTAAGAGTATTTTGGGGGAATTGAAATATATATATACTATATTTTTCCATGCATCACGTTCTACTACCCATCTTTCCAACTAGAATGTTTACACTAATGGAGTTGGTAAAAGGAAAATACTACTTCGATTAAAGTTTCCACGTATTTTTGGAAGGAGTTTGTGGAATAATTCAGGTAATTCTACCTCATCACACATACCCGAGCCCTAATGGTGTATCCGAAAAGGAAGGACTGATGCCTCTGTCCACGTGCTCAACTATTTGGGCTATGACCCTGGATATTTAGATTTATATTTATAAAATTAAACAAATAATAAATTAATAAAAATACCCTATTTAAACTTCACACCAGCAATAGCATAAAATTCTATCAATGCATATAAATTTCATGTAAATTAATCGCACGTAAAATCAGACATATTCTCTTAGTATTCTCACATTCAAACTTTTTAAATAATTTAAAAAAAATCATTATATATATATATATATATATATATATAAAATCCCACTAAAATTAATTACATTGTGCTGCTTCATTGTAGACGCTTAAAATGGATGAGTGTCTAAAATGTTACTATTTTTTAGAAAAATCGAAGTGCGAAGAGTTGAATTTGTGGAAATTGCTACTTTATCATTTTAAAAGGGATTTTTTTTCTTATTTGAGACGTTGTAAAATGAAATATTTGAAGGAAATCACCTGGAGGGACTTGTATAATACTTTTCAATTCAAAACCTTATATTTATTTTACACAAGACTAAAGAAGTTAGGGTGCAAAGAAGAAAGGACTTGGAAATAAGTAGCTACAACGAATGAAATATGAGGATAATATTTCTTTCTTCATCTTTAAGTCTAACATTTATTTTACGTCCACTCTCGCCGTCTTTTATGATATTAGTTTAGATCGAATTGGAAACAGCCTTGCGTTTTGTGTAAGAATAATAGATGGAAGAGTTGGAGGGAGGTGTGTGAACACAAAATCAAAGATAATGAATTTTTAAAGTGAAAATAATTATAAACTATATTTCTTCTTACCATTGAAATATGTTTCTTTTATACATTATTCTGCAGATTATAAGAATGGGTTTTGTAATACTCTTATGTACAGTCCAATTTTCATAGTACGAAACCTTATCTGACGGCTAAAAAATTACCAGATTTACTTTAACGTATTCATGCATTTGATATATAGTATCAATACCTATAAGATAACACTAACAAAATAACAAAATAGAACAATAGTAATAATTTTTGCACGCATTTCAGTGACCGTATGGTCTATGGCGCAACTCTCACAGTAGATTAAACTGCCGATGACGTAAATATTGAGGTTCAAATCTTAGTCGGGTGTATTGAGGGTGGTTTACCATAATAGTTTTCCACTCTTCCTCCAAGAAATTTCAGTTACACCTCTTATAAATTTAACATTTCTATCCCTTAAATCCATTAGTGTAATTAGTACATAAAAGCGTAACCCGAGGGGGTAGTAAGAAGTATAGGTATAATATCTGTCAAAGTGTCAAAATACAGCTACGTAGTAGATTAATACATAAACTTTTTATATATTTAAAGTGTGATAAGGCAAATAACTTACCGGGGAAATAGAATATTACCGGTCTTGGATAATTTTCCATTAGACAATTAGGCAGTAAAATCAAAATAATTTTATAAATAGAATTAAATTATTTATAAATTTATAAATATATTTATAGCTTCAATTTTATAACTAAATACAATTTATTTACAACATAGTTTGTAACCTATATTAATGAGAATTAATGAACCTGAATACAAGACTATCCAAGAGTTTAAGGACAATGGCGTTGAAAATCAAAGCTCCGATATTCTACTTCCATTTTCATGATGCCATGTTTCAACAAATTCTACTCAAATAAACAGGTAATAAGACGCGGCGATACGAAAAAGGTGGATATTATTTAAAATTGTCTAGATTCTAGGAGGTATTAATATAATTTGTTTTCATCAGAGTGTACTTTTCATCATAGCAAGAATATATTCAATGGTATTCTATCACTAGCCTAAACGTCCAAAAAGAATGCATAATATGGTCTCATCCTAATGTAGTATATGCTATTTTATATCATATTAAATATATAATCGGTGACCTGGCGGTCTAGGGGTAAGGTGTCAGACTTCTGTGCAGGCGGCCGGGGTTCAATCCTCGGTCGTGGCAAAGATTTATCTGATTACCAAACACTTCCTTCACCTCTGACAAGACATCTTGTGAATGTGGGGAATGCCAGGCCTCCACCGTGGTTCGGATTCCACGTTAAACTGTAGGTCCTCCATTTCATCTCACAACCCCCCTACCATTACATATAAGCGTAAGTGCGTATAACTCGAATGGATAGTAAGACGCGGTGCTAATAATAATAATAAATATATAATCCATTGCATGAATATGGTAGCCTTTTTAAAAAAGTACTGTGTAATCACTGCACTTCTCTAAATATGTTGTTGTTTTTACATCCATTACTGTTTCCAGCCTATGGCCTGGGTTATTTTTTATTCTAATCATATATTTTTTCACCTCCGGCTTGTTAGGCCTGTCATAGCTTCATATGCCTTATAATCTAACTTAAGACTAGTACAATCACAACATCCAGTCCCCGGCCATTAATTTATCACCACGAAAGTGTGAACCCACATTTAATCAACGATAAATTTTTCGGCAATGCCGGAAATCAAACCCGTGACCCTGAGCTCAGTAAACAGACACTTTAGTGACTAAGCTAAGGTATTGGGCACTACTTGTATGATATGAAAATATACTACCCATAACATCATTAATTTATCCACTTGGCTTTAAAAAAAAATTAACACCACAAGAATGTACCAATATCATCAGAATGTTCACACTATTGCATCAATAAGCTATCAATTTGATTTTCTTAAAGTATAACTTAACTTAGGGATGAGGTACCTCCTGTACGAGACAATAAGTTATCCAATTGGTTTCTACGATTGTGTACTGTTCAGTGTAGTCTATGAATAAAGGAATTTGAGTTTTTTCCCCAGAAGCCAAATTATGTCAAATACTATCTTTATAGAAGCTTTTAACTATCAAAATGTAGATCCCGTATTATTTTTTAATGATATTTTATTATAAATAAATAATCCAGGCAGGATTGTTGTTAACATGTATTGTATACGAACTTGTATGTATTTAAATATAAATCCGACCTTGTTTTAAAGTTTGTTTTTGTTTCGCGTATGACCTATCTTCAGAGGATAAACCACGATAGAGGGGGACATAACATAACAAAATATATAAGATATATTTATAGTTGGTATCCATAATTATGATTTATTATAGAAATAAATAAGTCACCTGCAAAGATAAAGTCTAAACTTTAAAATATCATTGAAAACAAAAGTTTTTCGGGATCGGATCCATGGCCAGTTCTACTGATGAAAAAAATAATCAAGTAAGGTCCATGACTCAGATTTAATATGTGTTACTTTTTTTTTTTGTAAATACCTCCCATTGGACGAATAAAAGGCAGGCGAGGGTAAGATTGATAAGCGTGGTCATTTATAACTGCGCTCATTCGGACCTTCCTCGTTCATTTCCCGCCTGTGAACTGCCCACCCCTCTAACCCCTCTGCCAACATCCCGCAACCCCTTCAAATCTGGATCTACCTCCCTATGCCCTTTCCTCCATAAATTTAACCCGAAGCACCCTCTCCACTCATATCTAATTTTTTATTGCTATTTTTTCCTCTAAAAAATATAAATCAATGGAATTCAACATTTCTGCTTTTTTAAGGGGGTTGGTGGATTGTTCCTTTTTACGGTGTTTTCAACAAGAGGGTTGAGCTTGTATGAGGTGCATGACTGACTCAGTAGATGTACACATTTTGATCCCAGCCCCTTGCATTGATAATAATTAATCTAATGTTTGACTTCTACTTGAATGATAGTCAATGCTCCTACATTTAGCCTATCAATTAGTTACCTTTACGTCCATCTCTTTGATCTTGTGGTCAGAGTTCCTGGCTACAGATCCAGGGGTCCCGGGATCAATGCTCGGTGCTATCAGGTTTTCCGTGAAGCGGAGGGATTGGAACGGGATCAGCTCAGCCTCGTGAGGGCAAATGAGGAGCTACTTGAATAAAAAAGTAGTAGCTCCAGTCTATAAAACTGAGATTAATGACAAGAGGGTTCGTAGTGTTGACCACATGACACCCATTGGTAGACGTTGGCACTATCTTCGCCAAATGATGGAAGCTTCTCGGTCGGTCTGTCTTGAAGGCAGGCTGATTCGATAAATATGTTTAGGTGTAATAAATGTCGTCCAGTCTGGTTTGCGTATCATGGGGAAGTAAGGGTTCTAATCCAAGTACGGTATTTTATAGTGCAATTTCTTGAATGGTTACTCACTCTCGCTAGCGAAAATGTAGGCACAGGTAAAGCCATTAGTTGCTGGTTAAAATATTGTAGCAATCTTATAGTAATAATCTTTTGTAGAATACTTTTTTTCTTGCTTTCAGGATCTATAACATTATATACTATCATCATTTTTAGCTGGTATTGTTATGATCTATCAAAAATGATAGCTGAAGATTACGTGACTTGTCTTATGAATATATTAAAGTGACATTAGTAAATTTTTCAACTGACATTGTCCTTCCAATCAGTAAAATACTATAAATTAAGGTGGGGACTGGCTGATTATCCGACAACTTAGCTCAGTCGGTAGCGTGTCTATCTACTAATATAAGGGTCCAGGGTTTGATTACCGGCATCACTGAAAAATATATAATTTGTAAAATGGGGGTTTCACCTTTCATATTAAAAATTCACCTTTCATTTTAAAAATTGGTAAGTTTCAAACTTTCGTCTTGAGTTTGACGTTAAACTACCTCATCAGGACCATTTCCCCTTGTCACATTTCCTGTCCTGGAGTATTTCCTCTTTGGTGGGCATCAATATCATTTCTTGTGGTAGCTGTCTGTACCTTCTTTCCTATAGGTCTCCCTCTTGACCATGTGTTGTGTTTTTTTCCATTTCGAGACTTGATAGCACATCAATAAAGAAACATATATACAAACAAAGACATTAGAAAAAAAGCATCTTCTTTAATAACTTCAGTTTTTGAGATGTCTTCTAGGAAAGAAGATTAAGTAGTAAAAATAAAAAATTGACCTTTTATTAGTCTACTTTTCTTTTGTTTTAATTTACTTCTTTCTGATTTAATTAACTGTTAGCCTAAGTTGTGGTATGTAAATGATTGCCAATAGCTAAATGTGATATGTATAATTTTAAGAAACATATATTAAAAAGAAATAACTATTAAAAGTGTAAGAGTATTCAGTATATTTATGTATTTTGACTATAAATAAAAACTAGCCATATACCATCCAAGTTCTAATCAAAAAGCCTTATTTTAATCGTTGTATATGGCTAAAACATTAAATCAACTTAAAAGTAGAGTTGAATTAAAAATAAAGTTAAAATATAACTTAAAGAACAAAAATAATTTTTTTTTTGTTTGACCTTAACAAGCTTAGGGCTAGGTTTTTTTTAAAAAAAACATGATTCTGAGTTACATTTTTGTTGTTCTCATTGTTTTTATGAAGTCCCTTTTTTGGTATCTTTTATGGCCTGAAAGTACCCTAAAGACCCTAAAATAGACCTCAATATGGAGTATGAACCCTGTTTGAAGTAATGGGTGGATTTAGCGGTGTAAATAGAAGATATCTCGTTTTGTTTTGGTGCATATATATAGCCTTGGAATTGACTGTATTGTATTGTTTATAAAATACAGCCTGAATATTTAAAACAATACGTTTAAGATATGTGGTTTGTAAAGTGGGTACCACAAAGGCATTTATTGAAAAAATTACTTACTGGAAGGCATTTTGAATTTTTAATAATTGATACTAAACTATTTCAGATAACATAAGAATAGTTAAATAATATTTATAAATATGATTTTAGTAATAATTAAATCTGATTTAACTCGATTTTTAAAGTTGATTTAACCCTCTATTTAAATATCTCATCTTAAATTTAAAACATACCTTCTCCACGTTTACACCCAACAAAAGCTGCTGAACGAGCGGTTGGCTTTGAAATAGCTCTACTTACCTCTCGAGATATATATATATATATATATATACATACACATACACACCTCCCCTTAACCAACAATCATCCATCAGACCTGAAAGTCCACAATATTTTAAGGGGCTTACGAGGGTGTAGGTTTGTTCTTGCGTGAGGGAAAGGGAAGGTAAGCTGTGACCACAATTCGCACAACGGCAGGGTGAGCAAAGTAGTTGCTCGGACACAACCCCTAGATTGATAACTGAGGGGGAGAAAGAGGGTAGGTTTGTCTTCCCTCCACTCCCCTTCATTTCGACCACGGAAACTCATCAGTCCCCCAAAACATAATCAGCCTCACTGAGAAATAATCCTTTCCTACCCTCCTCTCTAACCTTCTTCCCCAAGCCACACTTATTTCTCTTTTACCACCCTTTCCCTTTCTAATTTTTTTTTCGCGCCCGCTCTTCCCACTTCATCATCATTTGTTTGTAAATTATTGAACCATCCCATTTTATAGTAAATCTCTTCTTCCAAGTTCGCGTGTTTTTTTTATCTAACCAAGATGGACAATACATTTGGGTTAAAAAATCAAAGGGATGGGGAAAAGAATAAAGACTAGGGTTGGTGTATTTTTAATCATATTAACGTCAGACTATTTTGATGTGTGTTTTGGTATATTTAAGTGAGGGAGATTATGTGTAGAGAAAATTACTATATTTTTTCATTGGGTTGGTTTTCAGCCTGAAAAAGTTCCAATAAAATAAATTGTTTTAAAAAATGTGTTTTTTCAAAACTAACTCCAATTGTGTCAAACATGTTGTAAGTATGTGTACAATATGAAATCAAAGCACTTAGATATGTGAATGTTATTGAATATACTGAATATTGTAATCATCAATTGATTATCTAATAAGAAAAAAAACTAGTTCAATTCCCATGAAATAATTTTGGAATAAGATTTTTTTTCTAACATAATTTATAAAGAATAATAAATAATTACATCTTTGAATACTTAATTTACAGGTAGACTGAAATAAATATTTTCTAATTGACTGAATGGATCGAGGTCATGTATTAATTCGACCGTTTTGGTATTTCGTCTGTTTGTCCAGCAAATTACTTTCAAATGATTGGGTTAATTTTAACAAAATTTGTCAAGGACATTATTTGAATATAGACGACTAATGTGTATGATTTTGCGTTCTGGTAATCCTTTTTATAATTCCAGCTGCTCAGAAAGTATTTAGTTAAGTAGCTCATCCCAAAAGATTTGAATTTAAAATTTTCAGCAATTTATCGTATTTATTTGAATGTTGTCATCTATTACAATACTGATATCTTAAACTACGTGATCAATGGTTAATCTCTATTAATATTACGAACAATTAAATATTGGGGCTTATTTGTTTTTTGTCTAAATTGATCGCAAAAAAACAATATCAACTTTAAATTTAAAGATAATTTATAGGAGATATTATTTTGAAATTAGGATACAAAGAGAAATCTAAAAACATTAGTAACGATAAAAACACGTTGACATTTTTTTTTTAAATTTGGCAATGTTCTCGTAATTGTAATAGTTACTTTACGTTAGTCATATAGATAAACTCATATTTTTACCTAATACATTGCACACTGGCATGAGATCACGTGGTGAACTGTCAGATACCGGCCAAATTTATGATATTTTGAATTTTTGCTGGGAGAATCCTTTTTGACATATAATTCACTTTTGTGGGTTTATTATAATCATTTATGATATTTCAGAATTTATATGTACTTTGATTTGTTTCATAGAAGAAATAATATAAAAAAAAACTTTTTTGGTAGTTTTTGTGCATACAACTATTCTTTTTTTTTTCAAATTTATTAGAAAAAAAATATTTGTTTACATTTTGCTACAAAAGCTAGAAAATAATTCATAAATGAATTACAAATTAAATGAAAACAATTACATTTAGGCCTAACAATAATTTGTCTTGACGTGGTAGAAAGCGAAACAATTTTGCACACCCAAAGCTACATTTCAGATTACACAAAACCATTTAGTGCTGCCACCTAGTAATTTTTATGAACTAAGACAGTCTTAGGAAACATTTATAGAACACTATACCATTGCCATTGCATATGTAAACATTTAAAAAGGACCCCGCTGTAGCTCGGGCACGGTAACAATAGATACTAACGCTAGGCCAAGCTTAGCTTGGGTGTGGTGTTCAATGTGATGTGGGTGTTTATTTCACAACAATTCTAGCTCTTAACTTAAAATCATGAGGAAGCGCGAATTTTATAGAATGTTTAAAACGTTTAGTCTCTATTTTCACCCCTTTGACTAACCAATAATTTATAAAACCTAATATTATTATATGTAAGTTTCTATTTGATGGTTGGCGATATTACCTGTACCAGTGACCGAGGAGTATAAGGTGTAAGACAAGAACTGCACTCAGTCTCAGCTATTAAAGTGGTTAAGGCTCATTTTCCGAACGAGTACTTTTCCAGTACTTTCTTATATTGAGTTTTTCCTACAGTTTTCTTACTTTCCTTACACACATATGGGAGAATATTACTTACAAACTTCCCTTCATATCCATGTACCTCAGACAATGTAGGTAATAGCCTTGAGTATATTAATTTTAAAAAAATCAATTGTTAAACATAACATTAAAATAATTTCTGATAGCTCACAAAAATAATTTACTTTAAATTACTTATACGCTAAACAATCTGATATTTAACTCGAACTTAAAAGAGCATTAATTATAATCGTTTCAAGATAAGTACAGTGTCATTTTATTAATGTTTGCTTATGTGTATTTTTATTTTATATTTTCAAAGCTGCTCTCTTCCCACCTAAACAATCTGTCTCGAATTCGTATTTGGTGCACAGTTCCTCTATTCTCTTACTTGTTTCCACTTTATTATTTCATCAAAGAGCTCTCTATCATAATTATTATTTATTAATATTATAAATAAGGTTTGTAAACCTTCTTTCTTATTTTTTTTAGTGACGTACCTTCATTATAAGCGTGTAAATACTTGATGCTTCTTGACATAAGTTAGGATAAAAGTTTCTCTATCAAAATTGATTGCTCAAAGACAAAATCAAATGACACAATGCAGCTTTCGATTACGTTCAGGTTCTAATGTGATCAGTTGACAATCACTTTGTGTAGTTCTTTTTTTTAAAAGATAGATCGTTTTTCACTCCCTGAATCTTACCTTTATCCCTTGTGCCTTATTGGTGTGCATGTAGACTAAAGCTTCCAAGCTCATCTGTACTGATTTTTGGTTGTTTGAGAATTTAGGGTCGAAAACAGTTTGAGTGTTCCGAGGAGAGACGTTCTTAAAACGGTTTTCCACTATCCCATTTCGCAAATGTTAATACATTTTATAAAATTCAATCTTTTTTATCCCTACTGTAGTAATGTAATTAGTTTAGTTTTAATAGCTCAAATCGTGAAAAGCTATACAAGTCACCTTCTCTTTTCCTCATTTCTATTTCTCTCCCTCACGATGTATATATATATAAATAATTTCTTTTTCTCTTTCTTATAGTCTCAAATCATTCTTTTGTTACGTTCTTCCTTCGTTTATTTTTTCTGTCAATGTCTCTCATTCTCTCTTCCCCGCGTTGTTCCTCTCCACGTGTCTCACCGTCTCTTCTTACTTGTCCACCCCTCGATTGCAAGTTCCCCTGCGAAATACCCGACCTACTTCAGATCCTCTTCCCCCTCCCCTTTCCAATTTACGTCCATCAATCGGCTCCGATCTTGGGCGAATGGATTACTGGGAAATAGAATTTACATAGGGAACCTGATTGCAAAGGAGCTCTTTGGAAAAAAAAAAAAAAAGTGCCGTCATCTTAATTTAAATATACGCAAACCTCGAAGCAAGTTTGCTTTTACGTCGATGCAACCTCACAGAAGAGAGTGTAAAAAAAAAGGGGGAATATTTTAAACATGGCTTTTACTTTCACATTGGTGTTGCAACTACCGCTGACGATGTTGCATGGTATGAGTGAGTAGTAGTTTGGTAAGGGGAGGAAATGAAAAGAGGGATGACGCTTCACCCTTTTAGTCATTTTCTGAGGGGTTTGCTTCCTATGAATAAAATATGTTTCCCTTGAAAGTTTTACAGTAAGTGTTGGAGTAATAACATAATGAGACATTTATTTTTATGAGGGGAAGCTATGAGTAAAAGCTACATTTATAATTTACCGGTGAAAGCAAATATTAGGAAAACTTTTAATTAATTCAGTTTAATTTTGCAAAATATTTTCGTCATTTAATTTATATTCATATTATGGAGAAATAAAAATCAATTTGGATAAATTGTTAATTTTTATGGTATTAAAATACACTTCCAAACAGTTAAGATCACTGAATCACTAATTTTAATAGGGGGATAGATATTGTTTAGAAAAAAATTATATATGGTGACAAAGCAATAATATTTCTTATGAGAGGCTAAGGATATTTAATATAAAAAAATAAATATGTTTTAAAGCAAATTAAATAATTAAGGTTATAATATATTTTTAATTCAGCCCCATATCATTAAAATGCATCTATAATAGCCAAATTCATTCCAATATTTGTTGCCAACATAAGCATTTCAACAAGCTACATAAATACTATATGTATTTGGTTTTGTAGGCTTTCACGGCCATTAATAAGTTGGGATGTAATGGACGCGAGAAAGGATCAGTGTTTTTACAATTTGTATAGCAAAACCGTTTTTTTGGTCAAAATAAATCAAATTATCTAATGGTAACACAAGAGTTTTTTTTTTTCACAGGGTTTTATCAGTAGTTCCTGAATATCTGTCAAGGATGTCCTGGAATTTTATGACAACTTTTTTATTTTCATTTAAAAAGTTTATAATCTAATGCCACCATGCTCATGACATATATTAAAGAACTGTTTATTGCACCATGTGAAGAAAATTAAACTCTAGTTTGGTACTGAAGCTCCCCACACTTACATCTTAATACGAAACGGCGGATTTAATAAATTATGTCAACGCATTTGTCTTCTGAAACGTCAAACGAAACTAAAATTAATAAACTAATATTTGATATAATCTGAAAAAAAATATTGTTTAGCAAAAACTTATTTTATTTTATTTATTTAGCACCGCGTCTTACTATCCGTTCGGATTATACACTTCCCGCTAAAATATCAGTGATATATCGATGTTGTTGTAGTTTTCTAATATTATTATTAAAAAAATACACAATGTCTCTAAACCTATTTTTAATTTCATGGGTGTGTGTGTGTGTGTGTGTGTGTGTGTCCTTAATAATAGTATTATATTAATATTATATTTTTATTATTAAGACATTTCAGATTAACCAAATACACAGAACTATCTGTCATAAGACAGTTACCATCCACTTAAAAAAATTATATATAAGAGAAACTTGATAAATTATATACTTTTAAGGTTAAATTTTTACTTTACCAAAAAATATCTAGTAAATAATAGATGAAAGACCCGTGTCAGAATGGCATGAGTTTCTCTTTCATACAGACGCAACATGTCATATCGTATACAATAAAGCTTTTTTTTAAAAAAAAATAAGAATAAAAATATTTTCCTTAAGAGATGAAAGCAAAGGAAAATACCCCTATTTCCTAGCTAAATATTAAAAATCAATTTTATTTTATTTCATATTTTGTCACCCCACACATTTTTTTCCCCCTCGCAATCTAGGGAGAACATTACGTAAAACCAAACTCACTTAAATTGTCACATAGCTATTCGCTTTAGGGGATTGCTTTCAAGTTTCCTTTTCCACTCGTCCTCCAAAAGAAGAAAAGAATGGAATATAAATGAACAAAAAAGACGTATCACGCGCCTAAAAGGTAGATTAGAATAGGATGGCTAGAATAGAATGAATGCAAATCGAAGTGTAAGGTTGAACGGAAGAAAGAATGTAAATAGAAAGTGAGATGAAGGTACGAAATTGGGAGGTAAAAAAAAAAGAGATCGAAGACACTTACATATTCAAATTTTATGAAAAAAAAGGAATATTGTATATGTTTGAAAGTAACGGGGTTGAGTATTTTATACTTGAAAAATATATCAATAATATCAATAGTTTTCTTGAAACATTTATATCATATGACGTAACTCTCTCTATTTTATACATTTTAGATCAAATTTGGTGATGTTCTTTTGCAATATAAGCAAGTGAAGATAATATGATGAAGATTTTCTATTCTATTGCGATATTTAAAATATGTTTTTGTGAGATTGTTCTTGGAAGTGTTGTTTATGGAAACTGCTGTATGGGTCTTTTTTTTCTTCTTTTCTCAACGTCTTATCGCCCATTAGAGCTATCTGATTTTAACTTCTATAATAGAATAGGGATTGGAAACATATAATTTAGGATAAATGTAGCCACATTTGTGAGGGAAGAGAAAGAAAAATAATTTAGGGAAAAGCCTATAACTATACCCGTCCAGGATTCAAACTCTGACTTTGCCATAACTGCAAATCTTATTAGATAATCTTGGCATTGAGTACGCATACCTACCGATTCGGGATTTAGGATATTTAAAATAAGTTTTCCTTCGTAACATCAACAGAACATTAAAAATGTGAACTGATCCTTTTAATAATTTGTTATGTCTTTCGAAAATTCCTTAGCTTACACTAATTTACGGGAAAATGATGAAAAGTGAGAATTTTAAGGGAATGAGCCCAAGATCTCTTGTAAAAAACAAAATCACAACCAACAATAGCAAGAAACTAACCATCCCCAGCACATCCAACCTATAGTTGAAGGGCTATATATACTCCAATCAATCTCGCTTAGATTCAGCCAACCATTTAGATTTTACAAGCAATCTATAAACCGGGCTATTCATATATTTAAGTTAAAAAAAATACACCTACAGATGTAGGGAGTGACAATACAAGGGTTTTCGTGCAACGACATGAGGTCGGTGACGTCAAACGTGACGCTCTATACACATGGACGGTAAGCAACTCATCATTCTTCAGCACATAACAAGTGAGGTTTTGTGTAAACTATGACCAGTAACAGCCATTGAACTGCCTGACAACAGATACACATTAGAAATGGCTGATTGTTTTAGATATTTGGTTGTTGTCCCTGACGAGGGCCAGTATTGTGAGCGCGAAGGCATCTCGTCTGAAGAAGTGGATTCACTTGCCAATGGGAGTCAAGCATTGGCGACAGAACGTCCCCCATGTGAATAAACCTCTCGTAGCTCCGCCACTTGGCATCGCTGACCCCAATTTCATAACGTGAAAATACTTTCATTGTCACCTCCTACAACATTTATAATATTTTTAATCAAGATATGAATAGCCCAGTAAATTGTTACGCTTACCGGTGAATATATATATATATATATATATATATNTATATATATATATATATACACGATATTATGAACTCCAAATGAAAAAAGTGGTGAGGTCTCTAAAAAGAAATGGGTCTTGAGCTGTCGATTTGCACAGTAACAGGAAAATTTCAACACTAGCATTGGTCTTTAATATAAGCCTGTTATTTGTATTAGCAAGAAAGTTGATCTTGGTGATTTTTATCTGAGACTGATAAATATTTTAAATAATATGTAAAAATATCAATAAAAAAATATCGTTTAAATATTACATTTTTTAAACTATTCTATAGCCAAACACACTACTAATAGCTACATAATACAGAGTGTTAAAAAAAAAATAGAATTTCAGGAAATTGTAGTACCGATTTAAATGAGTAAAAAGGTATTTGTGAACCTAGGTCCGCAAACCAAGTCACACAGAGATACAGAGATAGGTCAAGGAGGTCAAGTTGTAACTCTCCCCCCCTCCCCCAGGGTCCCTGACCTTAATACTCTGGACTTTATGGTACGGGAGTTTAGTGTATTTTTTCCCACAATAAATGATTTAGCAGACTTACCACAGTGGGCTGAAAACTGTTGTCGGGTGATTCGAATAAAGCCAGGGATTTTTCAAAAATAGCGCAACAGTCTCATTCGAAGATGTGAAATTTGATGGGAAATGAAAGTAAAGCATGTAGAACACCTTTTCTATGGTAATAAATTTGTGCCATATAAAACCAAATTACATTTCAATTTTTAAACTAGTTTTGTTTCGTGTTCCCATTTTGAAAACATTTTGCATCCACTACTGGCTTGCTAGGCCTATCGTAGTTTTACCGTTAGACAGGATGAGAAATGGAAGAGTAAGAGGAATAGTAAAGGAAGAATCAGTCTAGGACAGGATAGAGAAGGTACGACTAAGACGGTATGGCCATATGAGAAGAATGGAAGGAAAGGCTGCCCAGGAGGGTGTTGGGTATGGAGCTNAGGGGGGGTAGGACACCTAGAGTAATTTCAAGGGACGGATGGAGGAAAGGCTTTAGGAGGAACTTGGAGAGGACTGGACCAAGGTGGAGGGAGAGAGTTGGTGGAAGGAAAAGAGGCGGGGGAGAGGCCTATGTTCCGAACAGAACCAGGCAGTGGCTGGAAACTATTCATGATTTTGATGATGATATTAACTTTGTTTACAACCGAAAGACAAAGTTACCTGTGTCTCTGTGCGAGTTGGTTAACTGACCTTTGTTTATTAAAGGTTTTTTTACTCATTTTAATGAGTGTTACAATATCCTAAAGTTCTGAATTCTTTTTTTCAATACCTTGTGTTTATACTTATGAGAGATAAAGCTTACTATATATTAACATAGATCTTAAAAAAAGAGGAACTTATCATTAAATTGCTTATATAGAGAGCACTTTAACAGTTGTTTTGTTACCCACGGTTTCCTCTAACAAATTAGTCATAACTTTTATTATTTAATTTTGATACTATGGTCTAAAATTGGAAAATAAGTTGTATATATTTACCTCTAAGTCTTAAATTATGTATCTGTAATTGAATATATAGTTTAAGTATTGTCAAGGACCAGTTTTAACTGAATAATATTATATATAAAACTACCATTTTTGTAGATTGTCAAGCATTAAATTAAGATAAGAGCTATGGTAGGACAGTTTATAGAATACTAACATTTATTGTTACTGTCACCGTTAATAACATTTTACTTTATTATCAATACTAGCAGAAGTAACCATCGTGACGTTGCCCAGGTTATCTGCGCAATCCACTGCGTGGCTACCCTGGGCAACACTTTTCTTTGCTTCAAACATAAGTTTTTCATTAATTTAAAAGAGTCAAATCCTAATTTTAAAATTACTGCTTCTCGGTGCACTAGTTTTTGTTCACGCACTACCAATATATCAAATTCAGACCTCTGTGTGTGATAGATAAGGTGTAATGTTCATGACAGGCGCGCGCGCGTGCACACACGCACACACACACACACACACAACTTCTTCATTTTTATTAATATAGATTATTTTATCTATATTTATAAGATATATAAAAAGTTATAGTTGCATTTTACGTGATTTTAGGCATGAAAATATGAAGATTGCTTAAGTAATTTTTATAACTGCCAGTTTGTGATCTAGGCGTAATTTATTATATTTTTACTCGCACTATCACTCAAATAATTGATAAATATTTATATATCAGTAGACATATACTTTTAATGCTTATTCTAGAGTTTCCCGTTGCTTGCGTTCAGAATTCGATTGCTGCGTCATCTTTTTTTTTTTTAACCAGAACTATACCCTCGTCCTCCCCTCCTTTTCTCTATCTCCATTTCCGCCGTCACCCCCCTCCCCCTACTCTTTGCGACTGAAAGTGTCATAACCAAGGTTGTCAATGGTCGAGTGATTGATGTGGATTGTATGGGATGATGCTGCTCCTGTGGGATGATGGAACAGCACAAGGATATATTGATGAGGAGGGGTGAGGAAGAAGAGGAAAAGGGAGGGAGGGTGGACGCCCATGGGCGCGAGAACGTGTGTGTGTGTGTGTGTGAGATGCTGGTTTGAACGATAGTCTGACAGAAGTGGCAACGTTGCATATCTGCTCTTGGGTAGTTCCTAGAGTGTGAGGGCGTTAGCAGAATGAGGAGACAATCGTAATGACGCAAAAAATAAATATTTTTTTTAATATAAAAATTTTGTTACAGTAAAATTAATGAATTTTTGTAATTGGTTCAGATTGTTAACAATATTGTTGATTTTATCTTTATGATATCGCAAATAAAATATAATATAAACGTTACGCCCTTTGACAAAATGACTTGTTACTATCATCAAGATATTATTTTTTAACAGATTATATATCCTTTGTCTTTAAAATTTTTAGAGTTAGTCAAAAATATGATTAATGGGGGGAAATAAATTATATTAGTTAAATATTAACAAATTTTTAAATGACTCATTCATACAGCAAGAAAATCATTTTGATGAAAAAATGATATAATATTCATCTTCCTAATAAAAAGTGTTATTCCGACATGACATAGAAACACCAAGAAGTTTAATAACCTGGGTTGTCCATACACACATACTAAATCATTTAAAACATCCTTGGGATCAAACAAGTGTCTCCTGGATAAGTTGACTACTTCTTAAACGCTTAGGGAAGTATATTTTGTTATGGAATAGTCTTACTTAATTTATTTTTTAATAAATATTCTCTAAAACCATATCAATAGGTTTTGAAACAAAAAGAGGCTTTGAATCAATGTTACTTTAGCTTTTATAGCAGTATTTCTCAAACTTTTACCCAATGGCAGACCTTTGTGTTAGCGTTTATTTAGCACTATTTTCGGGCTATACGCGTATGTAATAATTACACTAATGGTTTTAGAGATACCCGCCTCAGTGGCGTAGTTGGCTAACGCGCTGTCGTGTTGAGCTCGACTGCTGAGGACGGGGGGTTTGAGGTTCAAATCTCGGTCGGGTAAACTGGGGTGGTTTTTCCTAACTGGTTTTCCACTCTCCCTCCACGCAAATGCGGGTTCACTTCCTCTAATTCAATCTTCCCAATTCCTAATCCATTAGAGTAATTATTACTTAAAGCATATAACCCGAACGGGGAGTAAGACGCGGTGCTAAATATTATCATTATAATATTATTTAGAGATGAGATAGGTTATGTTTATATAAAGTATACCCACATTTTCTCGGAGGGAGAGTGGAAAACCATCTAAGAAATCCCCCATAAGTACACTCGACAGAGATTCGAACATCGATCTTTCTGCTATGGGAAATCTAGTTGACTGCAAGAGTAACTCCTCAGACTATGTGGCCACCGAGGTGGGTTTTATAGGCGATCAATACACATGGTGGACCACCCATTTTATATACTACTCACTTATTCCCTTGTCTAAGTTGGAAATTATATTAATGCGCGTGTTTACCAAGTGATAAGCGACAGTATTTTTATTTGATTTGGTTCTTTGATCACATTTCACATGCAGTACTACTTGAGATAAAAAGTATTATTGACTCGGACATTTCCCATCAATTTTTCTACTTTTTAACTGTCTTACAACATACACCTATTACCCACTCCTCTATTTCCCTCTTCCGTAGACCTCCAGGCAAACCACCGTGGACCACCAGTGGTGCTTATGCCACAGCTTGAGAACCACTGCTTTATATGTTATGAAAATAATAGTAATATGAGTACACTAACATGTATTAAAATTTAGTTTTCAGAAAAAATCACTTTATATTATTTACCACACATAAGAGAGGGAAGAAGTTTTTCGAATAGTGGTGTACTTAAATTTAAAAACAAAATTTTAGGTTATACATTGAAGTTTACTATTAATTCTGTTTCCTGCGGTAAAGTTGATTACGTGAGCACAAAGATAAAGTTTCACGTGTTTGTAACTCATCTCACTGAACGAACGAACAAAGAAAATTGAGATTTTGATTTTGTGGATAATCCAAAGTCTGTAAAGGAACGCAGAGAAAATGTGCGAACATGGAANAGGGGGGGGGGGGGTTATTCAATGTAGAGAAAATAGGAGAGATGAAAGAAATTCGATCACGAATTGGTTATATGATATGGTAGTCATAAAATACAAAGAGCCGCCAACTTTACTGTGGGGTGTGGGGGATGAAAACTTCACCGGTAAATTTTCTTTGGTTTCTAACAAACAATACTGTAAAAAAACTAATTATTAAGATATGTCCTCTGACTGTGACACCACTGGTTTATTTCTCTGGGACATAACTTTTCTAATATGAAGGCCCAAGAAAGGAAAAGAGGAAATTAACACTACACAAAGCATATAACCCGAACGGTTAGTAAGACGCGGCGATAAAAAAAAATCTCACTTATTTCTCAGTACAACTTTTATATCTCAAACCACAAAGATACCCTAACCACTACGTATTTGCTTTTAATTTAATTTAAATATGAAAAAAACTTATTTTAATTATTAGCTTATTTGCATTAAAATAATCTCATTATTGTTTAACATATTACATCAATAGCTCAATTTGAGTAAAAATGTGATTCCCCACTTTTCCTCTTCTATCCATCATAAGGTAATTTAAATATCAGTATTTACGTGTCATTTAATTGGTGCTGATGGGTGACCTGGTGGTCTCGGGGTAAGATGTCAGACTTCTGTGCTTCAGGGTTCAATCCTCGGTCCCGGCACAGATAATCTGATTACCAAACCCTTCCTTCACCTCTGACAAGATCTGTATTAATCACAACTTGTGAATGTGGAGAACGTCAGGCCTCCACCGTGGTTCGGGTTCCACGTTAAACTGTAGGTCCTCCATTTCATTTCACAATCACCCTACCATTACACATTAGCGTAAGTGCGTATAACCCGAATGGTTAGTAAGACGCGGTAATAATAATAATAATTGGTGCTGAAAGATTGTTTATTAATATTATTGGGTATCCTGTTGATAAGTTTTTTATATTAAATATCATAAAATTAATATTTCTGATTTAGCTATTCAACCACTCAATACTTTATAGTGTTAAAATAATAAACCGTGAACCCGGCACTTACAGGTGGAGTGTATTTTGCACCTTCACAATTTATGACTGCTAAATACGCGTCGTCTCCCTTCACGTCGGCTATATCCACTGCCTATGTAGAAAGTGCATGTCGCACTTCTGCCCATTTTCACTGCCAATAACACACTGTATATACAGAGTGCCTATCTCAGCTTTTGCTTCTCAAAGACTCTTGATCCTTCCCGACTCGAAGTGTATGGTTGATCCCTCACTCCCCATGACCATCAGGAAAGAATCCCCTTCTCGCCCCCCCTCCCCCCCTCAAAGTGTTTATTTCATAATACAAACTAGGAAGGAATTTTTAAAGTAAGGATGTAGGGAACGCGGGAAAAATACAGTGTGAGTGTGTGTGTGTGTGTGCAGTTTTTACAGCAATTTATTTTTACAGAATAAATAAAACATTGTTCCAGTATAAATCTATTACTTTAATTTTCTTCACAGGGTGATATAGACGATTGTTGTATATATATCATAAGCATAGTTGTATTAGATGACAAACTTTTTTTATGAAGATAAAAATGTGTCATTACATTCCAGGATACACCTTAGAGATATTCAAGAAAATAATGAGGCTACCATGTGAATAAAATTAAACTTTATTTTTGCACTGATGCATTATTTGATTCATTTTGACCTAAAATGTTTTTAAATAAAACCTGAAAAAACACCTACATTTTATCGGGACCCCTAAATCCCCACCTTAAAGACAAGATATTTCAACAGTACTATGAGACAATTATTTTACCACTGTTTGACAATTTCTTAACATGGATTGAAGGTATATAATTGAATAAATTACCTACCATTTGTAAAAGTCCTAAAAATTTTTCAAAATTACCTCAGTGTATCTGGCAAGGCATTGAGCCTCGACTTGCCCATGACTAGCAAACCAGAACAGACGTTACAAACGTCTTAATCCCTTTGTCCTCTTATGCAGTTATTGGCTAATCGACTATGCTGATGGCCAGTATCTGATTTTGCCTTACTAACAGTAATTCAAACACGGTATTAATATTATCAATACTTATCACCCGAATCGGTAGCCACGCAGACTAAATGTCAGACACGTCAAGTTTAGACTCGAATCCGTGCTGGGTGTAACAAATGTCGTGTTTTTTTTATAAATGTCTTCCCACGTTCTCGATACCCACAAAAGCAGTTATGTCTCTTTATTCCACCATTTCTCATCCTGACCTCTTTAGCACAATTTTATTTGTTTTTTTGAAGCACCGAGTCATACTACCTGTTTAGGCTATACGCATATGTACTAATTAAGTTAACGAGTTATGGAGGAAGTTTGAATTTATAAGAAGTGTCCCCACATTTGCATGGAGGAAGGTTGATAAAAATATATGTAAAAACCTCAGCACACCCAACTCAACCGGGATTATAAACCCGATCTCCGTGTCATTGGTAGTCTAGTATATTGCAAGAGCGACGCTTTAGACCATGCAACCACCGAAGCAGAAATTAGTCTAGTTAAAATATCGGGACTGAAATCCAAACCCCTGATCTCCAAACACGTCATAGTCAGCGTTGTCATATTTAGCTATGTCCAGCTTGAGGTAGATGAAGCTCACCACCCAGAACATCGGGGCTCTGCTTCACAAAGACCGCAAGGGATCCCGGGGTCAAGTTACTCTCTGGCAGGCCACCAGTAGCGCCACAGACTTCTCCGTCTGACCGAGAAAAATGATACCAGAGCATGGAGGTAGCCTTTACGACGCGTGGTGTAGTTCGTGATGACGCCAAGAAGAGAGAGAGAGAGAGAGAGAGAGAGAGGGATGCGTTCGTCACAGCGTGAAATAATATGACGGGTGGCGGCATTTTTCATGTGATGGTATTCCTCGCCTTCTATTACTTTTATTTCTACATTCTTCTTTTTTTCTCCCCCTTTACGCAGAGGAATTCATCTCACACGTTGACAAACCTACCAGTATTCATTAGTTAACTTAGATTTTTATTTTTAATATTTACTACGGAACTTTTTTTTATCAGGATGTACTCAAAATGTTAACTTCTTTTAAACGTCTAGTCTATTAATATAAATAATATAAAATAACGCCAAGGAGGGTTTCAGTTAGTTTTATTTGTCTCACTAAGAATAAGTGTTTTACATTTATTTTGTAGCGCCGCATCCTAATACCCATTCGGTTATATATACTTATGTACTAAGTAACCTAATGGTTTAAGGTATTAGGGAGTCTTATACGTATATCGTATATTATATCGTATTTATAGGAAGTGTACATTAATTTGTGCAGAGGAAAAGTGGAAAACCATTTTGGAAAAACAACCCACAGTACACCCGACCGAGATTTGAACCTCAATCTCCCCATCATCGGTGGTCTAATCTACTGCTAGATTAGCGCGTTGGAGGTATTTTATCAATTAAGGGGATCACTGTGGTAACTGATAAATGGCCATGCAGACGTTCAGCTCTATAAAAATATTTAATTCTTCGATAAGTTATTTCAAAATATGGTTCATGCCAAAATAAGTTTGAAAGATTCCAACAGGGCCCTTAACAAACCTATATTTTATGTTTTATTCATTGAAAAAAAATTGAAAATATGACATTAGTTCATTTTCAACGAATTTTTAACAATATTTGTAGAGCTATGAGACAAGACTTGATAACTAAGGACTCTATATTTAGCCTTCCTCAAACGAATACAGTAATTTATTTATAGGCTCACAGATTAGAATTTTAAGATATTTGAGACCAAGCAGCGAGATTTATTATTTACCTCGAGATAAGAAATTTTGTAAATTTCTTTCTTCTCTTTTTAATTGACATGAAAAAGTGTAGTTGTAGATGAAAGGTGGAAGGGAGTATACAGACCATTGTATTTTAAGCTGTGTGGTCTGACAGCGATTGAAACTTTCTCGCTGACCAAGGCGGGGGTGTCTTAATGTCAGTTTACAAGTTAATGTTATAAATTACCTCTTACTATGCCTATTATTTTCTAAGCTATCGTTCGGTAGACTTTAACTAGTGTATTTCTGGAATCACCAACTTGCCCTAGAGAATACTGATCGAGTAATGTATATTCAGAGAGCGTAGTAGACTGTTTTAATTAGTTACTGGAAAGCTTTGCGCATGCCCAGTGGCCTCAATGAAGGATAGTCTGTTTGAAATATACTTGGTAAGAAACATAACGTTGGTACGCCTGTTTCAAGCATAGACCAAATACATGGTTATTTTATAAACCTCTGACAATACGTTATCATTTTAGAAGGTTGATCCGCAGCTGAAAAACCGTGGAAGCCAGTTTTGTTTTGTTTAGTAATTAATTAATATAAATATTTAGCACCACGTCTTGCTATCCTTTTGTTTAGTAAAAACTGGAAAAAATAAGGAATCTAATTAATAACTAATAAATATACTGGACGTATATTTAGAACATTTAAAATAAGACTTTAAATGATAAGCCTTTGTATAAATGAAAAATCTAATTAAGGAACTAGACACGTTGAATCAAACATATGGCTTAAATCCACACCCTTCTTATACAATGTATCCCGTAAATATACATATTCTCCTAAATCAAACTCATATAATTGTTCAAAACCTTAACGGTGATATGAGATTAAACTAAAAAAAATATTTTATATATTGGATATGATTTTATTTCGTTTGCAATTTTAATCTCTATTTTCACTTATGGATTTTTTAAATAGTTTATTTTGTAAATACTAATTTAAAGAACGAATGTGAACTATATAGTGAGGTCACATCATACAGACACATTACAAATTTACTATAATGAAACTACCAAAATATGGACAAAATATTCAACCCTAAAAAGGGCCTCCAATTAGCTTAAATTTTGTAGGTGTACAGCAATGTCCATATCTAAGTTTCCAATGTTTTTAGTAACAGTGTACAGGGATTCAAGTTGAAATTTTTATTTGAGGTTGCAAAATATGCTACGAAATAAAGAGAGTAAACACAGTATATATAACTGGAAAATAGGTATTATTTTATTTTAGTCAAGGATTTTAAAGGAAATAGGCCTACTCTAGAGGTTGGTTTGCAAAGAGTAACATAGAGGAAATTCACTCGTATTAATGTGGAGAGAGATTGAAGAGATTACAATTAAAATTCTCCTTTGGAAATTCGGGTGGGATTTTAACTTTTACCTCTTTAACGAAAGACAAATGCAAAGCAGCTTTAGCTAATTGGACAAATCGGCCATCACTACAAGTAATAATATCTTAGTAACTTCCCCCTCCCCTGCAAAAACCTACAATATATCCTAAATCCTTTGTAAGCTTTCAATTAAAATATATACAAATAAACTAATTAAAGTGAGGGGCAATGTTTTTTCAGTTTTTATGGCAAAACTTTTTTTAGCCAAAATAAATAAAATATTGCTCCAGTACAAACATAGAGTTTAATTTTCTTCACATGTTGATATCAACAGTTCCTGAATATCTGTCACGAGCATAATGGCATTGTTTAACGAACTTTTTAAATGAAGAGAAAAAGATGTCATAAAATTCTAGAACACCCTTCACATTTATTCAATAAGTGTTGAGGTCTCCATGTGAATAAAATTGTTTGTACTGGAGCAATATGGTATTTATCTTGTCCAAAAAAGGTGTTTCGCCATAAAAACTGCAAAAACACTGGATTTTTCTCGCGTCCCTTTATATCCCAATGTCCACGTATACATATGTAACTATACAAAAATGTTCATAACTTTACAACTTTGTTTGGTTTTATGTTTGAAACCTACCCAGGTATAAGTTTTTTACATGCTAATGTTATAGGCATGATAGAGATAGAATTTAGAGGAAATGTACTTGCATTCACGTTGATGGACGGTGGCATAACTTTTATAAAAAACGCCCTCGATATACCTAGCCAGGAATCTAACCCTTAACTCCCCATCAGTAGTGAACAATTCAATATGAGCCTGATATGTTATCGGCGTGTCGACCAATGTAGGATGCTAGTTATTATTATTATTAGCACCGCGTCTTACTACCCGTTCGGGTTATATGAACTTACGCTAATGTGTAATGGTAGGGTGACTGTGAGATGAAATGGAGGACCTACAGTTTAACGTGGAATCCAAACCACGGTGGAGGCCTGGGATTCCCCACATTCACAAGTTGTGATCAATACACGTCTTGTCAGAGGTGAAGGAAGGGTAGGATGCTAGTTAATGAGATCTATATTTGTATTAATGTGATCAATATTATCTAAAATTGTTTTCGTTATTAAAACGCAATATAATAAATTATGTTTAAAGTTCACTATCTAGTTATATATACCAAGTAAAATATTAGGCTATATGGACAAATGTATTTTTTATATAACAGTAAAATGCTTTTGTTTGCATTTTTAAATACACTTTAAATGAAGCTATTAAATTAATTGGCACAAATAAATTTAAAATTTAACTCAAAGAAGTCAATATATTATTTTTTTCAATTATATACTTTAATAACACACACTAACCGTTGTTCACTTCTTTAAAGATTAGACTGATTTTATCAGACATATGATAGACCACTCTAAACACTTAGCCACGAGGACAAATAAACTCTTTGAACGAATAGGTGTAGACTTACCTTTTTAAATATTAAATAATGTCGCTAAATTTTCAATGTATTTGGGAAATGACACCCTAGACGTGAATTAAATAAATAATAATACTTAGCACTGCGTCTTACTACACGTTCGGTTTATACGATTAAGTACTATTTACGCTAATGGGTTAGGAATTGGGAAGGTTGAATATAGAGGAAGTGAACCCGCATGGAGGGAGAATGGAAAACGGTTTAGGGGAAAACCACCTCAGTTCACCCAAGCGAGATTCGAGCCTCAATCTCCAAGTCTTCGACAGTCTAGCTCAACACGAAACCAGTGCGTTAGCTAACTACGCAATCGAGGCGGGTAGTTTAAAAAAAATCCTGGCTTAGTTTGGAATTATTCACATATTAAAAAAAGTGGTTATTATGTTTAAAAAAAGCTAAATAAATCAATAATTGTACTGTAGTATATTAAAATATATTAGCTACGTTTATTTAATATAGTTTAAGAGTACTGAATAAAAAGCAAGAAGTCAAATTTTAACTAAAACTGAGTTAGTGCTGCCATTTGTTTGAAATCATAAGATTTTTATCATGCCCATTATACCATGGCATATAGAGGTATCTGTTATACATATATATATGTATATTTATATATATGTATATTTAAATATATTATAAATCATTATTTTCTAAAGTCCTTATTGGATTTGAAATATAAAAGTTGTAATCCTGGAAATTGTGTGTGCATGACTTTCTTTTACATTTTGTTCCATTTACCCTTCAATTCTATTCACATTTCTCTATTTGAATTCAAACAATTTTAACAACTAAACTTTTTATACATATTAAAAATATTAAACCAACACTACTTCTATAATATTTTCGATTTTGTGATTTTCAGAATATTTTACCCATAATATTTGCAAGTAAACAATTGAACTCTTCCCCTCCCCCCAACAGTACTCATTCGCTTTTGATCACTGAAGGGGTAACTTCTTTATGGTCATTGCTAGACATTTGTTTTTATATCAGTTCATCTAGAAAGTTTTGTTTTCAACCCTTTTTTCTCTATATAATTTGCAATAAACTTTTATATTTAGTTTTTATCTTTTATTTTTAGTATTTTTTTTAAACTACCGTTTTTGTTTGTGAAAATCTTTATTTCGCTTCTTGATTTCAGTATTTAAGACTTGGCTCTTTAGAAGTACGTTCATTGTTTAGTACGCTTCTTTTTTCCTCCTTGATTCTGTAAACAGAGATATTTCATTACACCTCGGTAGATATTTTTCCTTTCCTTAATCCCCCCTTTTACTCCCCAAACATCCCTTCAAAAGCAATATAGACAAAGTAATCTTTGAATTGGAAGAATTAAAATCCCTATGTAACATAATCCACATTAAATCACTATGTAAAATCATTTCCTTTGAATCGAAAATGTGAATTCTTTAAAAAATAATTTTAAAAATTAGCATAGTATTTTTAAATGTATATTAAAAATGTTTTAGGATTAGAAATAAAATATTTTGAATAATCGCCTACTCTCTCCTTAATAAAACGATATTTTCTTTAATAAAACCCAAGATTTAATTTATTATTTTGTTATCATTACATTGTTTTATATATGAGTGAAAGAGAAGAAAGATAAAATACAGATAGAAAGTAAAGCGTTAATACACTAGAATAATCGATTAAAATCCATAAATGCCAGAAACCAAGTGGGTTTGTAATTTAAGTGGATAAAGCTGTCCTGAGGAGAATAAACATAGGAGAAAAAACCAATGCTAATATAATTCCTGTTGTGGCCCCCTTGTTAATATACAACATTCTATTCACAAAGATATAGGCTCCCATTCCAGATAACTTTCTTTTCCTGGACATTCAGCTCATAATTATAAAACTAGATATGTGGATTTTTATATGTTCCAAAGTGGAAAATTTAAACTTTTACACTACATCCACAAGTATTTCTATTTAGGGTCAAAGGAAATAAATTTGTGTTCATTCCAGTAAAAACCAAACTCGTGTGCTGTTAAAAGTTCTATCAATATTTAATTTAAACACGAAATCTGGTTGGAACTATATTATCTACCTAGGCAGTCCCCTGAGTTATCTCAGTTTGTTGTTGGGTATGATATAAAATTGGGCTTTTTTTTGTTAAATATTTCCCTTTTTATGTGTATAACATGTATAAATGAGCCTATTATTGTCATTGAGTCGTTAAATAATCATATTTGACTACGAGTTTAGAGGATTATGGTTCGATATTGGGGGTTTGATAAATATATTTAACAAGTTGAACACGTATTTAGGTGTTTGTGTGGCTTAATATGTATTATTATTATTAGCCCCACGTTTTACTACCCGTTCGGGTTATACGCACTTACGCAAATGTGCAATGGTAGGGTGAATGTGATATGAAATGAAGGACCTACAGTTTAACGTGGAATCCGAACCACGGTGGAGACCTGGCATTCCTAACATTCACAAGATGTCCTGTCAGAGGTGAAGTAAGGGTTTGGTAATCAGATAAATCTTTGCCGGGACCGAGGATTGAACCCCGGACGCCAGCATAGAAGTCTGACACCTTACCCTTAGACCACCAGGTCACCTACCTTAATATGTAGTTTTGATACAATGGCTTAAGTAACGCAGATATAATGTGTCCATTCACCATAGCAGTGGTGGTAACTTGCACCATAACTAAAAGTAAATGGTTTTATTGTGAAAGTTTTTACTGTCCAAAGTGACAACAGTTAAACATAATTATGTTCTCGCAGCTCATATGGTTTATAGAATTGATACATGAGAGTAGATCTGATAACGTTTACTTGCTGTCACTTACAAATTACAATGGTAGATGGGGTGGTAGTATGGTATCTAGGTTTAGAAAGTTAGCGTTGTGGTATAAAAAACAAAATACAATAATGTATATAAATAGAGGAAAAAGGAATATAAGGAAATAAAAGTTAATAAAGTTTACTCTCTCAGTTAGTGATAAGTATGATATATATTTGATTGATCTATTGTGTTTTCACAACATGTTGCCCTTTGTTCGTGTGTGTATAGTCAAAACCCTAAATGAAACTTTTTTGCTATTGGGAACATTAGTTTTTGGTCACTGTCATAGAACCCATCCACTGCCTCCTCTTATTTGGTTTGAATTGGTCCATTTTCTCCTCTATCCTCCTTTATAAAGATGTAATGTGGTTTGCCATTTGTTTCTGGGCCACAGTATCCTGTATCAAATCTTTCTTTAGTATAACATTCATGGGAAACGAACATAATTCTATTTCCTCTAAACCGAGTCTTATCATTATGGTCATATAATACTTATTTGATAATAGAAGAAATACCCGGTCAACGTTTTACTTATTTTTATTTAAACAGACAGAATTAAAAGCCCTTAATTTTATTCATTTTTACCAAATTTTTAATAGATTAAAAAAATCTAATCAAAAATTTAAAATTCCAGGTTAGAAGTGCACATGTTTCTACACAAGGGCAATTTCTTCGGTGGCCACATGGCCTAAGAAGTCACTCTAACAATAGACTTCCGATGATGGGGATATTGAGGTTCAAATTCCGGTCGGGTTAAGTGAGATTTTATTACTAAATGGTCATCCATTCTTCCTCCGCGAAAATACGGGTAAACTTCCTCTAAATTCAACCTTCCTCATCACTAAAACATTAGTGTGATTGATACAAATCCATATAAGATGAACGGGTAGTAAGATGCGGTGCCACACATAATAAAATATATATTTTTAGATCCGGTTTTATGATTACAATTGCTATTAAAATGTGCGATCGTCTTTCTTTTTTAATATTTTAAAAATACGCCATTGGTTCATTTCCTAAGCTCCCAGTGATGAAAGCAGGCAAGATGCGTCGCTTGTCACAGACGCCCGCCGGGAGTGTTGGCTGACTGTAATGAATAATTAATTGATAATGTGAGAGTTAACATGGACTGGTGTGTGAAGGGTTTGGCGGGGAGGTTGTAAGGGGGGAAGGGGAGGGAAAGGGAGGAAGTTGTAGAACGTGAAGCAAGGGAATAAAATACATGCAAACAAGTAGTCCTACTTGCTTTCTTGCTTCTCTTAGCGATGATTTCGCTCAATCGCCCGATATTACGATATAACACTTTACATTTTAATTAACTTGTTTTTATGGAGTTGGGTGAATTGGGCAAACAATCTGGAATATAAAATTCTTAAAATAAGCTTTTAAGTAAATTAAATTAAATCTAACACAAAAGGATTTTTATGAATTATTATTATTATTATTATTATTATTATTATTATTTGTCCACGCGCGTTCAAGTTAAACGCATACATTAACTACGCTATTTGAATAGGGACAAGAGAGATAAAATTTTAGAGGAAATTTACCCTAATATGCTTGAAGGAGAGTGGTAAACCATTTAGTAAATATCACCCACATGACAATTGATCGGGATTCAAAACCCGGTGCTCCTGTCGTCGCCAAACCAGACTGTTGCAAGAGTAATGACTTGAGACTTGTGACTACCGAAGTAGGTTGTTGAGCATTAACATAAATTTAAGACAGCTTCACAATGCTATTCACGAAATATTATGTTTTTACTATTTAATTATTTTCTAGAAAATTCATAATGTTATTTTCAAACAAATAATTTTATAACGTTAAATGTATTTTAGTTGGCTAGTACCATCCAATATATAATATTATACTCGCATAAGCTTATTTAAGTCTAACCCTTGAGGTTTAGTTTCAAAATATCCAAACTCCTAACGAGGGAACTGCGAACTAGTTTTTATTCCTATATCTATACGCGATTGTAGTCACACTTTTCTTAATTATCGGCCTTATCAATTTATACTATGGTGGGATTTAAGGTAACGCATGCTTAGGTCCGTATTTTGGTAGTTTTTCTAGCTTTTATTTTTTACTAAAATTGATAAAATATTGCTTCAGGAGGATGCATTTAATTTAATTGTCTACATTAAAGATATTTGAATATTTGGCATGGACATTATTTATTGTATGTAAACCTTTTCTATTGATTTAAAAAGTTTTTAATCGTATTATATTTAAGAACTGAGGATTTTACTATTATGTAGACCATTAAAATAAACTTATTTACAGAAATAATATTTTAATAAGTGTTAAAAGTATATATGTTTTGTTATTATTTCTATTCCCCTTCTCCTTATTTGATTAAAAAGTGAAAAGGGAACTAAAATAATAACAAGGAAGATGTAATTTTATCATATTTTGTTACTCCTTAACAAATAAACACAAATGAAAAAGTTTTGCCAAAAGAATGTTTGGCCATCAAAATTGCAAAAACTCGCGTTACATTCTATCCCATTTTAAGTCGTGAATAACTACCCTGTTCTTAATTAAACTCCTAAAGCATTATTTATAAGTAGGTATTCATAAGTTAATTTCACATTTTTATTTTGGCGAATAACTTTCAACACCTAGCAAAATGATCATTCATGAGCTTACTTCTTATATATATATATTTCCCCATCTTCGGATTAAAATGATGACCCACAAAGGTTGGTAAAACAGAGCCTTCACTTGGAGCGTAGCAACGACTAAAACTGGAATTATTTTCCTTCAAGGCATACATATCCTAAATCTCAGGCAACACGATGAGTCACTTTGGAGGGGAACGGATAGATTTATATCGTACGAGCTTCCGAAAACGCCACCGCGAACTATCGGTAGCTCACTCTCTAACATTTGGCGACCCCTGCCCTTAAACCTCCTTATAATCCCTACCCCTTAGGTTTAGCTTCTAATAATCCTCGTGTGGAACGTAATATAGTTTATAGAAAAAACATATTTCAAAATTGACTTACATAGTGGCTTGGCTTGGCTTTCATCATGCGAGCTTATAGTGTCGAGCTTTACTTACATCCACGTTGAGCCCAATATGGCTGCTTCGCGAGAGTTGTGCCTCCGACGTAGTTTGAGATTGTGTTACAATGCTATTAACTTGTAACTGTAGAATTGTGAGAAACAGGGACAGATACACACAACAGAATTGGGTGGTAGGAAGGGATTTGAAGGGATAAGGGAGGGGTGGAGGAAGAGCCGAGATGAAGTTGGAACTCAAAGCCAAAAGGGGGTGAGGTTGGGAGTAAAATGGGTGGTGGGGTGGGTTGTCGCGGATGGGATTCTAGAGCGCAACTTTGAATGCATTATAGTTGCTGTGACGTTTCAGGGACTGTTCAGGGCCTTGGTACTTAATTGAAAGTTGTAGGCCCCCCACTAACCCCCTCTCCCCCTTCATTCTTATGTCTGTTATAGGAGACAGAATCAGGCAGACATTATTCACTACTTCTGGATGTAGAATAGAAACGACATAAGAAGGGGGCGGGGGGGGGCAAGGAGTTGCTCTTTTGTCATTATTAATCCGGGGCAGAAGATTGAGGGAAAATTACTAAGTCTCTGCATGTTTTACTTGTGAACGTTTGATGCATGAGAATTTAGAAACGCGATAAACTTTGAAAATGTATCGTGTTAGCTAATGAAATGTATTTCACACCAGTGTAAGCAATCTTTGTAGCTATAGGCATCCAGCTAATATCTCAGATAAAAGGAAAAGAACGTACTAAGCCAAAGGTCCCGAGTTCTATTCCCGTGTCCAGGTGTCATTTTTTCAATTTTCAGAATATGAGTTGTGTGTGGAGTGATCCCTCGCTAAATGCATACATAATAGCTTCGGCTATTTGATTCTTATTAGTGTAGTTAATTTGAAGAAAAAAAAAGGGAAGAAAGATGTAAATTTTTAATAGTGTAGTGGCCGGTACTATTTAGCTGTGGGCCAGATCAACTCTTTTGGACTACAGTGTACAGGAAACATGATTTGGAAGAACACATTTATTATAGTAAATGATTATTGGGTGTCATCCCTTTGGACCATGATCGTGACTATTATTATTGTGACCATGGATGACTTGTATATTGTGTCGTAAAATTACGACTTTGAAGTTGGAATCAAAATCTTTCATCGAACTAAATTTTATGATTTAAAAAAAATATATAGTTATAGTGATAGACCACGGGTTTCATGTCGATTTGAACAAGGTCAATGTTTTTGAACATATACTGTGTAGTCATAGAACGGGTCAACTTAATGTTTACAAAGTAATTAGGAGAGTGTAGAATGGGCCGACGACTCGCTCAAGGGAACATGTTCAAAGGGAACATTTATAAAACAACGCAAACAAACTTGCTGTTGGAAATTGTTTGTTTGATCCAACTTTGAATAAAATTCAATCAGTTATTTTTTGTTTAGGCTAATCTTTTGAAACCTAGCTTTGGTTAACTAAATATATTTTTTTAGTAAACAAAATTGATTTACTTATATGCCTTTACAAAGTATCGTGATCTTAATAAGTAACAACCACACACATCATACGATATTGGAATACATTGGGTGTTGGACAGAATTATTTCCTACTAAGTTTCATTTAAGAACAAACATTGGTCCCATATTAAACAGTTGTGATTATGTTTTTTTAAACCTTAGAATAGAATATTTAAGACCTTTGAAATTCAATGCTAATAAAATGTTCATGGGGACTTTATAATTTTATATGGATATTAACTTTCCGGGTTGGGGTTGTGAATCAAAATTTGTTTTTACAGTCTCTAATGTTAAGTCAATATTATTATTTAATCTTAGTTTTGTATATATTTACGAATATTGGATGATTTAATGTATAATATTAAGCTGTTGGCGGATTTCATATATCAACAAAGATCTAATTTAGAAATTGTTTACATTGTATGTCACGTGGAGCCTCTCGGCATATTCAAGGAACTTTGATAATTTACAACACACTTGTTTACCAAACTAAGAATACTGAGGTTATTTTGCTAACATAGGTGGAACTCTGTTTATCATGGGAACTTTATAAATTTTTTTTGGACATTATCATTTTTGAATTGGCGTTTCGAAATTAATTTTCTATACTTTTATGTTACGTCAATATTGTTATTTCTTTATTGTATAATATATTATTACGAACATTAGGTGATTTAGTATATAATATTAGGGTTTTTAGGGGTTTCTTACATTAACAAAGATCTAGTTTTTAATGGTTTGCATTGTATGTCACGTGATGCCTCTTGGCACATTCAAGGAACTTTGATAATTTACAGGACACTTATTTACTAAACTAAGAGTAATGAGTTTTTTTTATAACATCGGGTGGAACTCTTTTTATGATGGAGACTTCATAATTTTTCATGGAGTTTAAATTTTCGAGTTGGCGTAGTATATCAAAATCAGTTTGTTAATCTTTTATGTTACGTCAATAATTTACGAAAATTAGGTGATTTAGTTTATAATATTAGGGTGTTTAGGAGCCTCTTAACACGGTCAAGGAACATTGATAATTTACAGGACATTTACTTACCAAGCTAAGAGTACTGGGTTTTTCGTTAACACAGGGCGAGTCAGTTTATTCCTTGTTGACGCGTAGCATCCCGTTGAGATGGACCCGACTTGGCTGGTAAAGGATGAATTGTTCTACGAGATTTCGTTAAGGGGAGTGAACCCGGCCAAATCAGTGGTGGAGATGCGATGTCAGTTGTCGGACCTGATAGATCGAGAGAACGACGAAGAGGCTGTATTAATCAATACGGAATTGGTTCCTGGATCTTAAACAGAGGGCCTTCACTTATTATGTAAGCTTGAAAATTTAAGAGACGTAACTAAGGGGAATCCGAAGACTAGTTAATCTCAAGAGGAGAAATGGTTAACTACGAATCGACACATTCTCGACAGAGCGGATTATGCCCGACTGGACGACCTATCTTTGGAAGAAAAAAAGAACAACTCCTGGAAGAAAGCTTTCAATTACATACGCGTATCCTATCCTTAATAAAGGTTCCAAAAGGGGAGAATGGGAGATCAAACCTACGGGAATTTGAAGTATGATATACTTCGGGACAGCCAGTCACGTCAGCACCTGGTACGATGGACACAAGGAAAGGTGAGGCTGTGGCCAACAGTCATGGAACACAGACTAACAGAGGGAGCGTCCCTCAGTGGAACTCGTTCAGAAATGAAGCAACATGACCAAACTCATTTGGACGAGGCAGTTTTGGGGAATTTAACCCGGAGAATATCCACCGAGGGGAGAAGTCGTCTTGTGTTCGTTCTCATTCTAGTGCGTGATTGGAAAGTCAAGTTTACGGATCAAATACAACCGATTGACTCTATCCTACAAAGAGCAACTCGCATTTAACACAGCCGAACATGCGAGTCATGGAAGAAACCCATTCAAACCCTTACTTGGGTACGAGCTGTTACAGCCGATTTTAATGTCCAGTGTGAGAGCTTCCCTGAGAGCTGGGAAGAGAAGCCCGCACAGACATCAGTACAGCTCTGGGCTGAGGCTCTAGAACGTCTAAAAAAGACGCATGGAGCAGTATCCAGACGGTACAACAAGGGCAGGGAGCCAGTCCTGTACAAAGTAGGTTAACATGTAGTTTGATAGCTGCATAACATAAGCAAGGCTGAAGAAGGGGTTACTGCTAAACTTGACTTTAGGGGGTCCACCCTTGCTACTGTTGAAGGGTTTTTGACACCAGTTACGGTGCAACTAGCGGAACCTGAGTCTAGTCGTCTCCCCCGGAAAGCTCACGTCATCCAATTGACACCATACCATGGTTTAGTCGATTTGAAAAGGAGGAAGGCAGGTAAATTCCTACGATTAGGGGGTTGCCGCTTGTCCTACCAAGATCCTACCATCCTTACAGATTTCCTTCAGTTTGAGAATTTGAAAAAAAAAAAATATTTATATGACTTTCAATAACGTTCCTTCATCAACAAATGATCTAGAATAAACTACGTAAAGACGGACATGATTATAAAAGGTTTCTATTGAACATTTTAGAAAACATTCTAAACAAGTTAAAAGTAAGGAGCGGATTGGAATTAGAATTTAAGACTTAGATATATTGCTCAAAAATACAAAGGAATAATTGATTAATAAATTTGTTAAGTTAATTGATGTAATAAATTAAAATTGCAGATCAAAATGTATAATTAGGTTAACCTATGGTAATAAAATAATGTCAAATTATGAATATTACACATATAATAAAGTAATTCATTATCAATTTAGCAATATATAAGGTGATGATAAGTCTAAAATACATGAAAACACGTTAAAAAGTGTTGTAAAACTTACAGATAACAAAATAGGCTTGACAAAACAATGTTTAAGTTCAGGTAGGTTAAGAATTCAAATTATTAAACTTGGGTTATAAGGTTAACATTTGCAAATAGGTTATAATGAAATGATTTAGTATTGATATACAACGACTTTAAGATATGCAATATTTAAAGTTTAAATAGGTATTTTCTGTTTCTATTGACCCCATGTTTAAATAACTGTATTATATGTATGTACCTCAATAATAACCTTTTTAGTGAAAGTATTTTTAAGCACCACTTCTTACTACCGATCTGGGCTATACACTTATGTTCTAATTACGCTAATGTTGTATGTGATGAAGGTTACATTGTGAGGTAATGTAACCACATTTGCATTGAGGAAGATTAGAAAATAATTTAAGAATAAAACCTTCCTCAATACATACGATTGGGATTGAACCTCAATCTCCCCGTCATCGGCAATACATTATATTGCGAGAGTGATGCCTTAGTCCATGTAGCTACTGAAATGGGATTTGGTGTATGGGTCTGTGGGACTTTAAAGTTTGAGTTTTAGGAAAGGAATTTTAAGCAAGTTGAGCCGTTATGACAGCCACCATGACGAACTATAACGTGGAGAATTTAATTTTTACACATTACACTTATCAACAGGTTTATTTAAACATTAAATGAAGATGTAAATATCCTTTCAGTTGAAGATTCGCAGCGATGGGCACGTGGACTAAGTGTTAGGCTTTCCCTCTTTGCCAGTGACGAGAAGTTAGCTAGGTGCATTGATGATAGTTTCAATGGTTTCTCCCTTTGCTTCCACTCAAATAAGGGTACATTTCTTATTAATTATACCCTAGACATATCTACCTCATTAATGTAGTTAAAATGCGTACTTCCCTATGGGTGGTATGAGTTAAGACGTGGTTTATCAAATAAAACATTAATAGATAGTTTTTTAATGATAATAATTATTTTTACATTTTTGCCTCCATTAATGTTTCCAGCCTGTGGTATGGGTCAGTTTTTTTATTCAAGCCATATATTTCCCACTACTACATATAAAGCTTGCTAGCCTGTCGTAACTTCATACGCCTTATAATCTAACTTAAAACTAGTACAGACACAACATCCAGTCCTCTGCCGTTAATTCATCACTGTAAAAGGGTAAACCCACATTTCACCAATGATAAATTTTTCGGTGGCGCCGAGAATCGAACCTGGGACCCTTAGCTGAGTAGATAGACACGTTACCATCTGAGATAAGGTATATGATTGATAATAATAATGGTTACTATTTAAAATCCTATTTTCAAAAATTTTTTCTCTCTTAAATTAAGTTATAATATATAGAAAATATGAAGATAGAAAAAGAGTAACTATTAACATACTTATTGCTGTAAAAATTGATAGTTTTTATCAAAATCGATGTTTCCAGAACTAAAATGTACACATGAAATAAAATCAATTAGTTTTTTAAGATTTCAGATTAGATTCTTTCTTTATCAAATTGTCTTTATATTCACTGTCTTGCACATTGAAGCGTTCATTAATAAATGAATGTGCTTTATTCACACCCTACAGTATATTTATGCATATAATATTTATTCATCGCTTCTCAAGACATGCTATTGTTTCTCCTGCTTTAATGATCCAATTCATAATGTCGGTATTTAGCCACCAGGGACTTGTATGCCAGAGTAATTATCGCAACCCACATCCGCAGGTGGTCTATGCGTTCACAGTGTGTGGGCCGCTTTATTGTGGGTCCTAAGGGTGAAGGAGGGTAGGGGTAGGTTTGTTAGAGAAGGGGAGCTTGTCCTAAACTTAGAGCCCTGTAAGCTCTAGAGATGGAGGGAAANTACTACTACTACTACTACTACTACTACTACTACTACTACTACTACTACTACTACTACTACTACTACTACTACTACTACTACTACTACTACTACTACTACTACTACTACTACTACTACTACTACTACTACTACTACTACTACTACTACTACTACTACTACTACTACTACTACTACTACTACTACTACTACTACTACTACTACTACTACTACTACTACTACTACTACTACTACTACTACTACTACTACTACTACTACTACTACTACTACTACTACTACTACTACTACTACTACTACTACTACTACTACTACTACTACTACTACTACTACTACTACTACTACTACTACTACTACTACTACTACTACTACTACTACTACTACTACTACTACTACTACTACTACTACTACTACCACTACTACTAAAAATAGCTAATTGGCTCAAAGAATTAATAAAATAATAATACTAGATTGACTAATATGAAAAATAAGCTATGAAATGGACTCGAGACGGGTTTTCGAATATTTAATAAAATATAAAATGTAATAGATATAAGAAACTAAACTAATTGTTAGAATTATTTTAGTCGTAAGAATAGACTTAAAAGAATGAAATATATGTATTACATATTTACACTATTATATGTATGAAATTTATGGTGAGGCACCAGCTTAAAACACATTGTGCCTAGCTGGACCATGTTTATTGATTAAAGATATGTACTCTTGATACAGTTTTAAAAACTACTATTATATATATATATATATAGCAGGAATATATAGTCATAATCTATAAATGGTCCAAATAAGAACAATGTGTTTGTCAGCTGGTGTCCCACCTTAAATTTAATACTGAAACATAATAGTAAAATAATGATAGATATATTATAATCATCTAAGTCTAGTCTCACAACATAACATAAATGTATTACTTAATTTAAGTGTCTTAAATTAATTAAATTGTTTTTAAGATTATATTCAAAAATCAATCTCGAGTTTAATTCATTACTTTTTTGTCATATTCAGTCAATTTAGCGTTATTTTTTTAAAAAATCTGTGAAATACACTAATTATACTGCTTTCTTAACTACTATTTACATTAAGAACCCTGTACACCTCTGACAAGACATCTTGTGAATGTCAGGAATGCCAGGCCTCCACCGTGGTTCGGATTCCATGTTAAACTGTAGGTCCTTCATTCAATCACCCTACCATTACACATTAGCGTAAGTGCGTATAACCCGAACGGGTAGTAAGACGCGGTGCTAATAATAATAATAAAGAACCCTGTAATTCCCATAAATCTTGTCTAACTTAGTATTCTAGTGAACATGAGGCCAAGGTTCGAATCCCCGTGGTGTGTGCTTAAGGCTTTCTTCTGAAATGGTTTTCTACTCTCCCCCACATAAATGAGAGTATAATTCCTCTAAATTTTATCTTCCTACTCACTACATCATTAGTGTAAATGTCCATATTTATATAGCCAGGACGTGTGACAGGAAGCGATGAACAAAATCTAACAATACATTTAAAATTATGCTGAAATTAACTCTATAAAATATCACGAATGTCCCTAAGTTCGTTATTGCGACCTTATTCTTTACGAGGCTGCTCATATATCTGAATGTGAGCTTGTACGTGTGTTCCTATATGTCGACTCGGGTTCCTTGGATGTGAACGCCATCTCTATTAAATCCCTCCCAAGCTCGTGAAATAAAGAGACGTTTTCATCAGTATGGTCATGGAATCTAACCCGATCACAGCACTATTCACATCAAAGGCTGAATCTAATCACTGTCCTGATTGATGGCCATCGAGAGTTGTATTTTTTTTTGCTTAGCGTTGTTTTCACTGTAATACGGCTTGGGCTTAGTACTATCTTCTTTATTAGATTGGACTGAAAAATAGTTTCAGCAAGAAGGATATAAGTTTTCATTTCGGTAGAAAGAATCATATTTGAAAGTCATGAAAGATACAAAATCTACTTGAATGTATTTATACGTAAAATCTTGTGATCTTCGAATGTCAATTTTAATTGAGAGTATTAATATTTTTTAAATATGTACCTAAATTATAAAGAAAAAATATTTTTTTTAACCTAGTATATTTGTACGTATATTTATGTTTTGTCCTTTTTTTTAGCCCTTAAAACCAATAGACACATTCTGAGAAACACCTTTATACAAAAATGGTAATATATATTTTGTATTTACTATTAGTATTCGAGCCACCTCTGAACCCATAGCTTTAAATTTTATTTGTTTTTTGTATTTAAGGAGCCCACCTATCGGAATGTTGGAGTCATACATAATCTTTACGTTATTTAAGAAGTTGTTTGTTATTTCAAAACATTGTTTAATCCAGAATTTAAGTTAAAGATATCAACAAAATCATGTAAACATTTGATTGAAAAATCAATCCATAAGAAAACCTCATGAAAAATTTAATTAGTTCATTTTCAAAGAGTTTAATATATACTGGTGCTAGTCTGAGATCAAAATAAAAACTTGTATTTAGTCGTCCCCCCCCCCCTCCATTCCAAAAAAAGTAATTTTAATATGGTAATCACATAAAATTCTGAGGTAGTTAAGGATGGTTTTGATGGTTTTAGAGATTCAGAACTGCCATTCCGATAAGAAATACTGTGGTAGGAAGATATTTCCCTTCAGATAAATGATTCCCTTAAAAATATGTATTAAACTGTAAGAAAAGCTAGCTTTTGTTTTTCATTGTATGTATTCCCGAACTATGGACCGAACACTAAAAATCAAAAAGTGTTTTGGGATTTAGTATTTTGGTATATAAGACAAGAGTGTTCAAATCCATCAAACAAATATATTTATTTTAATTAAATATCCTTACACTATCGAAATATCTGCACACTTTACACACACTCACACACACGCGCGTGTGCATAATATGAAGCTAACTGACAGGTTGTACTTACTGTACATGTTAGTCTCTCTTTCAAGAGAAGTATTTGGATGGCTATAAGGGGTAAATCATAGAGGAGTGTACGTAGATTTATAAACATGAGAGAATAAAGTACAGAAAATAAATAAATACAACAAGAATGATGCAAGAGTTGAAGTACAGAAAATTAGAGTAAGGGTAAAAACCATGACGGATAGAACGAAAGCGACGTAGGCCCCCTAAAAATAAAGTTAAAAAAAAGAGAATGATACAAACAGATGGACATATGAAAGAGGATGGAAAGAGTAAGAATGGTCTCAACTTTTACTCAGCCTCGAGGGCCTGGGCGCTGTAGCAGGGGTTGTTAGACCGACATCAAATCAAAGCATCCCCCACCCCCTCACACCCCTTTACACCCTATCCCCTCTGACCAACTGAGTGAGTGAGTGACGGTATGACCGAGTAGCTAGAAGCCAACACACTCTCTAGGGTGCCTATACTCTCTAGAATATAGACTTTGGGAAATTAAGGGGAGGGGGACGTTTCATGACCTCTGCTTCTCTTCGCCATTTCGGACAGTTGGCACTTCAGGCGAAACGGAGGAAGTGGTGGGAAGGGAGTGTGGTGGAGGTTTCTTCTTGATGAGGTGAATTTACGATCGGAGAAATGCTTTTTGCCTTTCCTCTTTCTCTGTCGTTCTCTTCCCTTAGAGACA
>CABEEJ010000002.1:21182-59225 GCA_901482245.1 Timema douglasi | reverse complement strand
GGGGGGGGGGGACTTGAGGTTTGCTTTGAAGATGCTTTGGTTCTTGTTTGAATTTTACGATAATCTTATTATTTTGGGCGTTATTTTGAGGTTAATGGGAATGATGGTGGGCAGATTCGAACACTATTTTATTACTAGAGTAAAAGTTGTGATATTAGGCTTAACTAATTAAGTATTGTTAATGGACATTCACGCTTAAATAAAAAAACTTCTTTATTTAAATACGGTGAAGACCCTACAGAGTTGAATTTTTTTTGCGCTTATAAATAACTGATTTTAATGATTGGGGTTCGTTTGGGATATAACATATTTTTAAACTACGTAATTTGAAGTTTCATTAGTAATGTGATTAAATTAATCCACATAAATATTTTTGTAGAGAGTCAATTGATGTAATTATTAATAAGTTAGTACTATAATTAATATTATTATACATAAAGTGTTATAATTTTAATAAAATTAGGAATAAAATAACAGATTAAAATTATTTAATGTCCCAATATTAAAAAATAAATTATATCTCTACATTACACATCTTCAACTACTTAAGCCATGGGGACAGAGTGATGCTGTCTCTTTTAATGTGGGATTTTTTTAAATTATTTTAAGACAGTAGGTGAAATCAAGTTTATCATAATAGCTCTCTTCACTCATCAACACGTAGTCTAAGACGTTACAAAAGTAGCATTGCATTTGTTAACCAGTTACGTGGAAATTTGATCTCGGATTCCAACCATCTGCATTTGGGGGGTGGGGTTGTGAATTTAATTTAATTTAATTATTAAACTCTCCAAGATAATTTTAGATCACTTCTTATAGATATCCTTACTCATTTCCAGACGCTAGGTTAACCCATTAATAATATTTTTTGTTGGAAGTAATATATATAAAAACAACGTCGGTGGAAACCTGGACTCTAGTTTAAGCTCGTCTAATATGAGTTGAGTGGAATTAGAAAGTCGTGGTTTAAACCCCACTAAGGGTGGTATTCCATAATTGTTTCCTAATCTCTCACCACGAATTTTTTAGTAAATTTCCTCTAAATTGTATTATTTTTATGAGTTCAATCCGGTCAAGAAGTTAAACGCCGAGGAACAAAATTAAAATGAAAATTAATCAAATGGTATATACCATACTAATTTACTACATATATTTATACTTTCACTATCCTCCATATCCTAATTTAGAGGATTGTGTAAAAAATATTATAGCGGTCATTGATTTAAAAAGGGATATTTTCACTATTTAAATGTCTATTAAATCCTGAAATTTAGCTATATAAAACAAATAAGATTTTCGTTGATAGTATACTAGCTATCCTCAAGGTATTGACTGAATTATTTATTTATTTTATTTAATTTTCATCTATACCGACATCTAGTGGGTAGTTCGGGACCTAGATCTACTTACATATTTTTGTCTACATCGTATATTATGCAATATCTAATTTTTAAACAAATTACTGAATGGAAAAAAAACTACTTGTTATTCAAAAAGTAAGCCACTGCCAACATATTTTCTCATAAAATGAAGGTTATCGTGTTTTTTCACAGGCCCCAACAATTTGTAAATACTTTTTTTTCCTATTTTGAATATCCCAAATAAACTAACCAGATATAACCAGCGAAGAGCCACCCAAGCTCTCACTTTGTACAGTACGTCCTAGAGTGTTTCGAGCCCTTTGACAGCCGATGTAAATAGAGACGGGCCCAGAGTTTCTGTTATGCTAGAGGTCAATGGGAGGTAAACCGCACAAACCGCACCCACAAAAGCACGCATACACACTCACACACATGCTCGTGTACACCCTGCAAACAGGTGTTTGAAGACCCCATGTGTTCCCACGAGATACTGTCGACTCCCTTCTTCTGCAAACCTCACAGGTCTGTTAAAAGGGATGGGGGGGAGCACGCTCAATGGTGGTAAATTTGCTATAAAGTACTTCAGGAGGTTCCACTGAAGGCCTGGCCCAAAATACGCTCTGTAAACACCATGACATCAAATAATATATACACGCATCGATAGTCACGTGGTCTAAAGTGCTACTCTCGCAATAGACTAGACTGCTGATGACGGGGAAATCGAGAATCGAATCCTTGTTGCATACTGAGGAGTGGTTTATCCAAAATGGTTTTCCACTCTACCTCCACGTAAATACGGGTGTATTTCCTATACATATAACCTACTTAATTCCTAAGACTATTTGTTTAATTAGTACATAAGCGTATATCGCGAACGAGTACTAAGACGCTGTGCTAAAAAAAAATAGATGCTTTAAAAAAACAAAATCTATGGTTAATCAAATGCTATTAATTTTACGTTTGGGAAGACGGCTAAGCCTATTTTTGATAAGCAGTTATGACAATATTTAATTTGATTTATTAGTATAATTAAAGCTTGCATTAGTAGGTACACGTACTAAGGCGTCAGCGTCATCTGATATGGTTTGGTGAAGGGGGATTGGGGGCGGCTGCTACTAGAATATCGGCTAGGTGTAGGAGGTGTTTATCTTAAATAGTTTATCCTTAGCGTTCCTTGAAAATTTGTGTACATATTTAATAAGTTGTTGTATTGAGTTTTAAAATATGATACATATTAACCAAATATACACCAGCAGAGGAGTTCATAATTAGGAACTATAACGGTATTATGACGTCACACAGAGAGTACTAGAATATTTCCAACAAATCAATTAATCTTCAGTATTTCAAGTCTCTTATAGTAATTACTGATACATTTTTGTATTTAAAAATATATACCATTATCTTATATTATGCTAAAGATAATGTGGAGGTTAAAAAAAAAAAGATCAAGATAGGCAGCAGAAACTGGGATATTTTGGTTATCTGCTTTGATGTCGTTCACACCTGTTATTAAATATTGGTTTCATAAATTCCTTAAACCCTCCAACGATTTATTATCTTGATTTTTGTCGTGGTTATTTTATTATTTATTGTAATACTAGTCTTTTATATAGATGAGTACTCACAGGTAATATTTTGGTGGGGATGGAAAAAAATTAGCAAAATAATTACAAAAACAATAATTCATGATTCCTTGTCTTTTATAATTGTATTTGTTGTATCGCCATTACAATTTATAATATTTATAGTGACATATTTTATTATTCTTATTTTTATAGTTTATTAATTTTATTTTACCAGAGTTTCATTTCATCGTTGGTAAGAACTTTGGTTGTAATTGGTGTACTTGATTATGGTAATATCAGGTGCTACCATGGTGTCTTGCCTGTAATATCAACACTTTCCCCAGTAGTCTCGAGACTAGTTTCTTCGTGCTCTCCGACGTATTTTAGTTAAGCCTAACTAGATCACGCACCCACCGCAGAGGGTTGGTTATCATTAATTTTATCACAATGGGTCCCATAAATTTTCCGTCTTATAATAGTGTGCAGATATGATGTAATACCATGTTTATGACTATAATGCCATAAAATAAGAATTATTACGTACATTGTGTACGAGGGAGTAAAGCGATTATATTAAATATTTTATGAAGAAAAAAAAAGGACCTGGGATATTAGAACAGACAAGAAATTAGACCTCCTAAAATTTAAAGTTGTATAAGAAGAAGCCGTGGGGAATAAAAAAAAACTAATATTTAAAGTAAGACAAATTTGAGTAATTTAAATTAAGAAAAAGAGAGAAATAGCAAATGTTCCTTTTCGTCTTTTTTAACGTTCTCTTGGAAATTAATGTCGGATTTTATAATGAAACATACAAATGATGTCCCTATATATACGTGGTTGTCATCATACTTATTTCTTGTCTCTGGAAACGCTTTGGACGTTATAATTAACAATCCTCTCATATAAGGTTGATAAATTGTCAATTTAATTTGTTCATATACATAGAGCTACAATTTAATAAAATGCTCACAAAAAATTGCAGTGTTTATCTTAAGTTTGTAGGCTTATATTGCAGGCCAATAACATATACATTCAAATTACTTATCACAATATGAATTACTACTATTAAAGTATAATAAAGTTAACTAAATTCATGATTGATTTTCCTATTTTTAAAAGTGTTTTCATATGTTTAAGTATTAATATAGATCTAAGTAGGCCTAAGACTTTTATATTATTTACTAATACAACAATAAAATAAACAAACTATAAAAATAAGGATTTAAAAATCTCATTATTATACAAAACACGGGTAATAAATCATTTTCATTTAATGTTGTTTTGCATCAACTATTTTCTCATGAATTTGTACTGATATTTGACAATTTAAATAATTTTAAAAAATTTATTTTTATTTTTTCGGCTTATATAAGTTTTATATAGATTACGAATTCATACATTTGTTTGAATTCAAACTCAACATAAACAAATCTAACATTGTAAGTAATTTACTATCTAGGTAATTTAAAAAAAATTAACAATAAAATTAGAACAGTTATTATCTAGATATTAAACTAATATAGTTAAGTTTACCAAAAGGCATCCATACAACTAATTTAATTATAACATATGAGACTCGTTTTTACTGAGAAAATTCTTATGGGTGCTTCTCGATTATATAAAGGATTTCAAAGAAAAAGTTATGAAAAAAGTAACGAAATTTAGTTAAAGATTTCTTTAAACCTCAAATTAAATCTACGAGGTATTTAGTATAAGAAATGAAAGAAAATTATAAAGAAAACTGGCTATAAAATAGACTATATTTTATAAAAAATAATTAGAAACATCATATTTTTACAGCTAAAAAAATTTACCCATGAAACCCTGAATCTCAAGGTGGAAGATTTTTCTACACACATTATTATTTATCTATTTTTAGTTTTGACTGGTGATCCAAAGTAGCATTCATTTTACTAATTAGATTTTAGTACAGAGCTGATCAGGTTTACATAAGAGCACTGCTGTATTTATTAAGACTAATAAGAAAAATTCTACATGTGAACATGTCTTTGATCAAGGAAAATGTTCTCAAATTGCAATGAGTATTACTTGTTTTCAAAGGTAATTTTAGTCAGTTATTAAAAATAATTTTGATATAAATTTAGGAAAAACCAAATGGTGGAAAATGAGAATAAAGCCCAGTCAATGGTTTTAGTTCTACTTTTTTTTAAATTCATCCTGTCAAATAAAATAATCTATTGGTTTTGTAAGAAGTAGACCACATGGTTTTCAAACCTTTGATGTATACCTAACATACCCCATTTTATGACATTTATTAAAGAAACTAGAATATATCGGTGTGTTCAGCGCTTAGTACTTACTTAGGGCTGCCAAATAACCTCACGCTTCCCGATAGTTATTGGATGTTTGAATTATTCATGTAGAATTTTCACAGTGTACTTCTATGGCTCATTTATTATTAATGAGTCTCCTGCCAGTCTAAAGGCGGATGGTTAGCAACCTCCAGCCGACCGTGGCACATGTGCTCGCTCCCAACATTTCCAACCAATCTATCCAGGCGAGACAAGTTTTGACACCTGTGCCTTAAGACTTGTTGTGGAATGGCCGGTGCTGTATATACCGCTACCTCTCCATTCCTTCCCTTCCCACCCACCCCCCTTTCCCTTCTAGCAAGAACCCTTTTTCCCCACCCATTATCAATGATTGATCGTTTTGTATCGATTATCAATTTTGGCTTTAAGCTGTCTTTTTCAGGGTGAGTAAGTGAAGGAATAGTTTAGTTTTGTGTGAAAGGAAGGGGAAGGTTGGAAAAGGGGGTTGGGGTGAATTGGTGGTAGGTGGGATTGGGGGAGGTGTTCAACTGTTGGGTGAGACGTTTAGAATAAGGTTTAAAAGGAGTAAGCCTAAAGGTATATGAACACGTTTAACTTTGAGAATATGATGGGCAGAAATCTATTTGTTACATTCAAATTTAGATACAATACAGACTTGGTACCGATCCATTTACCCTAGAGGATTGGCCATTGCGGTGTTTCTGTTCTATTAGTTAAGTGCTATATGTCTTACTGCCCATTCAAATATTTCAATATCATACAATAATTTAAGAATACATATAATCCCATCATTCTAAAGGATCAACGTGTTTGGATCTGGTTTCCCTGTGACAAGAAGTTTGGGGTTGGAATCCCGGTTAAGTGTACGAAGGGGTTATTTTATTAATGGTTTCCCTCTTTCTAATCTCACGAATGCCGGTATATCTCCTCTAAATTATATCATCTACACCCCTAACCCAATGGTGTAAATATTCAGATGTGGTAATATGACATGTCGCACATACAAAAGCAAAGATCACGTGGGTAGACTACTGAACCTCAAGTTGATGAACATTTATTCGTTAGGATTGTACAGTCAAACTTGTGCCTACAGTAGCCCCATGGATTCTTTGGTGCTGACTGACAGCTCACAGCTGACGGCTTTGAAAAGTTACCATACCAAATCATGTATCCCTACGCCGAACCATATGATCTTCGAAAACATGTAGCTGTCCGTTCTGAGAGTCAAAACTTAGGTATATACCTAGAGTCAGCTGTGGGCTGTCAGTCAGCACCAAAGAAGCCATGGGGCTACTATAGTTACCTGTTTTTAGCTCTAAACTTGTTCAATGAAATCTTACTAGCCATTCAAATATTCTTTATTGGGGCAATTAACACTAATATTTAAATACACATTGTTTATATAACCACACGATTGGCGAACTAAATTAACCTAATATTACGTGCCCTTTTCTTTTTATTTAGCAAATCATGATTTATAAGCTAGGCTAGCTTAAAATAGCGAAATGTCACTAGTATAAACCCAAATTATATATACAGCTAGGAAAAAATATATCCTAAAATGAAATTAATATACACCTCACATCAAGACAGGGCCTTCTGGATTAGAACTTAAGGAATATTGTCTGTAAATATTTTAATAAACAAATTGGTTGCAATATTAGTCTCAAAATATTAATTTCTATACGAAGAATATTAAATGGAAAGATTGTACTAAAGTTTGGAGTTCCTGTTTATTTGAAAAGTGTGTATATAATGGCATTCTACTCTATTTTTTATGGTCGATAAAGCTAGAGTTGATGTATGCTTAGCTCAAACACAAAGTTGAAATATTTCCTTGCCAGATCAATTGTACAAATACATGTAAAGCTATTAGTTGGTAGTCAGTATATTGATTTGTATGGTCACGCTTGAGTATGAAATGTTCAAGATTCGGTTTATATTTATTTCCAAGCATTCATTGTAAGCTAACCGGCCCCGTTGTGTAGTGGCCAGTGCTCCTTGCTATCAACCTAGAGGTTCCGGGTTTTATTCCCGACTGGTACTATGGGTAATATTCATGAAAGTTGAATTATTCCAACGGTCACCAGGATCTGATCAATTAGGCTAAAGTTGATTTAAGTATTTCTACTGATTTCATAGCCTCAGAATTACATTCTCACCTTCATCTAATCAGCATACGGAAAGAGCCTCTATGGAAAAGAAGTACAATTAATACACTGGGTAAAGTAAATTATTACTGGCTAATCTTTCCACAAACTGGGCTACGAGTTATATATCTCAAACACACACAAACGCCTATATAAATAAAACATAATAGTTCAAAAATTATGACAAATAAATGAAATAAAAATATATCTTTACAAATTGTATGTATGGCTAGTTTTGTATATATATAAAATTAAATTAAAATAGCGCCTAACAAATTTTTGTATGGCTATTTTCATATATATATAAACTAAAATGTTATAAAAATAAAGTTCACATTTATGAAATATTAAGTTTGTTATTATTTCTTGTTTTGTCAACATTATTGAGTTATTAAATCTCAAATAATAGTTTTATTTTCTTAGCGTGGAAAGTTTTCAAGGGTTACATTTCATTTCAACTTTATTGAATTTTTAATAACAAGAAAGTTTACTTTAAAGAAATTTCATTTTTCTTTGGGAAATATTTGTACTACATCGTGTATATAAACAAACTTAAATTATAATTTGTACTAAAAAACATATTCCTATAAGACTTGAGGCAACATATCTTGTATATGAAAAGTTATAAAATTATTGCCTCTGTTTTGAGTGTTCGGTTAGCAAATATATTACAAATGTTGAACTTAGAGGATGAATGTTGAAACCCGCCTCAGTGGCCTAGTTGGCTAACACGCTAGTTTCATGTTGAGTTAGACTGCCAAGGATAGGGAGATTGAGGTTCGAATCTCGCTCGGGTGAGCTGGGGGTGGTTTTCCTAAACAGTTTTCCACTTTACCTCCGAGAAAATGAGGGCTCACTTCCTCTATATTCAACCTTCCCAATTCCTAGCCCTTTAGCGTAATTAGTACTTAAACGTACAACCAAAATGGGTAGTAAGACGTGGTGCTAAATATATATATTTAATAAATGTTGAACTGACTATATATTAATGGTGTTTATATCGTGTTTCATTTAAACAAATTCCCATATAAAAGTTATTGCAGCAAGTCTTACTGCACGTCTGGGTTATCCACAACTAATCATACTATGGTGAACGAAGTTAGAGTTCAGTAGAAATGTGCCCACATTTCCGGGATGAGAGCGTGGGAAACCATTTAGTGAGGGGGGGGGAAACCTCAGTCTACCAAGCCTGAATTCAAACGATGATCGCCCAATCGCTGGTAAATAGGATTGACGTTTAGTCCGCGTGTGCACTGATGCAAATATAAGTTATACTTTTTTTTAAATAAGTTAGTAGGATTTATAGAGAGGTATTTAACGAGCACTTTATTAACCAATTGCTCACACGAGCATTTCTATAATTGAGAGTGAGTGAAAAGGCTTACCAATTTTACCGGAAAAGATATTTTCACATACTTTCCAGGATTCTTTTACATTCCAAAATTGACATGGAACAGATGGCTTTACTTCCCCTCCTAAGATAGTTGAGCTACGAATTTTTATCGCTCAAGAAAAATCCGTCAACCTCTGCTGGGCTTGAACCCACGAACATCAGGTCCCTGGGCTTACCACAAGACCATCGAGGTCGAATATTTGTTATTTTGTGGACGAAAATTTTTTTTATAGGTTTCTAATGCATTTTACATACTATTTACAAAAAAACATGTAGCCCTGATTTTGGTAAAAAAAAAATAGTATCTGGTAGCTACTGAAGCTAACAAAATAAATTTAATATATTCATACATCAAGTCATGTTATCTGGAGCTGTCAATTTTGTTAGATATTATCAATACCTATAAAATAATACAAATACGAGTAATATAGTAAAATGTTATCAATGCATGTAATGAAGGAATATGTTGGGATTTTCTAAAGTGTTCTACCAACCAAAATCAGACTATATAGTAACATTTTTATCACAATATCCTGCTGTAAAATCTACTAGGTTTAGTAACCCATCTTAGTGTCTGAATGGTCGAAGGCGTCACTTTCATGCTGTCCTGCTGATTACTGGAAGATCAGGGTCTGGTTACAGGTTGGGATTTATGGGGGTTGTTTTTCCTAAATTATTTCCCATTTTCCTTCCATGAAATATGGGTAGATCACCTTTAAAATGCTTCCTTCCTCATGCCTACCACATTAGCGTAAATTATGATTATTATCATATGGGCCTGAACGGGTAATAATATGCTGTTATTAAAAATAAAATAAAGAATAGGTCTATTGATACGTATTCATACAATACATTTTATCTAGGGGTAGCACTTTTTATAAAGTATATCAATACCTTTTTTAATAATACTACCACTACAAGGTGTTCCAAAATGTTCTGTGCAGTAAAGTATCACTTACCTCGTTGCAGTTCTCTATATGACAAATTTTGGAAATGTCCTCCTTTGGCCTGAATACATCTCTGGGCACGCCTCTTTATATGATATGAAGAGGCGTACCTCGACATGTCTTCAGAATTGTGGAAGATATTTCCAACATATGCTAAGGAATAACAGCTTTGAGGTACTTTACTTCACAGTAACTTTTGGGACATCCTCTATAATACAGCGTTGTGTTTGTTGACCGTGAAATAATACGTTTGCATTTCATTTTAAATCTTCGAACACAGTCTCTCATATAGATAGTTCTAGTAATAGTACTGGCTAACATTGACTCAAGCTGAATAATTTTAAATAATCAGATGAGAAAATGGAAATTTGAATGGAATACATCAGCATTCATCACATCTACTGCAGTGGTAAAATTGTCTAAGGTGTCACTCTCGATATGGACTGAACTGCCAATGATGGGGATGTTGGAGTTCTAATTCTGGTAAGGGGTACTGAAGTTGGTTTTAACCTAATAGTTTTCTACTATCCCCACATTCAAATGTGGGTACACTTCCTTAAAATTTACTATTATTATTATTATTATTATTTAGCACCATGTCTTACTACCCGTTAGGGTTATACGTGTTAAGTACTAATTACGCTAATGTATTAGGAATTGGGAAGGTTGAATTAGAGGAAGTGAACCCGCATTTTCGTGGAAGGAGAGTGTAAAACCATTTTGGACCCCNAGAGAATGTAGAACAAGTTTGGAAAAACCACCCCCAGTTCACCCGACCTAGATTCGAACCTCGATCTACCCTTCCTCAGCAGTCAAGCTCAACACGACTAGCGCGTTAGCTAACTACGCCACTGAGGCGGGTAATTTACTATTACTAATCGCAAACACATCATAATTAGCATTTATCATTTTTTCGAGGTATTTAACGTGAACTTTCTGAACCGATTTATTATATCAGCATATTACTTTTGAACTAATTTAAATCTAGGAAAGACACAACATCCAACGTCCAGGACGTTACTTTATCACCCTGAAAGGGAAAATCCACATTTCATCATGATATTTTTTTTGTTCATAAACTGAACCCGGGACTCTTAGCTGAGTAGACAGACGTGCCACCGACTGAGCTAAGGTATCGTATTAGTAATTAGCACATATACGTAAAACCCAAACAGGTAGCGAGACACTGTGACAAAAAAACAACTAAATATTCATCATTTACCGTATCTTATTGGCTATTTTATTGACACTTTTTTTTTCTGAAAGCACCCATGCGTGACGTAACAGTAATAAACGATGCTCTAAAAACCTCGTAGGTTTTCGTCACCCGTTAGAGAGACAAACACCGGAGATGAAAGGTCCTAATGAAGTTGTGCTGCGTTCAGGCGGACGAGAGTAAACAAAAAAAAAATAATAATAACAGTTGCACTCTACCTTCCACCACTCCTTTTCTCGTTTAGTTTTTATCGGATGAATTTCCTTCCTATTTTCGAAACTTTTCCATACTCCCCTTGGTGTCATTCATCAACTACTTGATGGGAGAGAAGGCCGGAGGGTTGTTTGTGTTTTAAAGAGCGTCATGCACGTACGTACACATGCGTGACACGCTAAACTACGGCCCAATTCTCATACGAAGGTATTTTTTTTTTAGAAAATCCAATGTTTTAATTGTTCAAAATTCATAAATTTGTCAATATGTTACTAACCTACTTCAGTGGCCACATAGTCTAAAACGTTACTCTCGCTATATTATTATTATTATTATTATTATTACTATTAGCACCATGTCTTACTACCCGTTTCGGGTTGTACGCACTTACGCTAATGTGTAATGGTAGGGTGATTGTGAGATGAAATGAAGGACCTACAGTTTAACGTGTAATCCGGACCACGGTGGAGGCCTGACATTCCCCACATTCACAAGATGTCTTGTCAGAGGTGAAAGATTGAACCCTGGCCGCCAGCACAGAAGTCTGACACATTACCCCTAGACCGCCAGGTCACATACTCTCGCTATAGAGTGGACTGTCGATGACAGGGATATTGGGGTTTGAGTCCTGGTCGGGTATACTGAGGGTGGTTTTTCCCTCAATTGTTTCTCACCTTTACTCCACGTAGATGCTGGTACACTTTCTCTAAATTCAACTTTCATCATCCCTAACAGATTAGCGTAATTAGTACATACGCGTAAAATTTGAATAGGTATTAAAACGCGGTGCTAAAAAAACACACAGTGTTAAGTTAGACCCTTCTACAACCGAAGAAAGTTATTTTCATCTCATTTGTTTTTTCTGATAGACGGTGGAGGTCAGGTTCGAATTTCAGCTGAGTGTGCTCTGTTAAGGCTGTTTGTATATGCCTCATACTTTACCTGCACGTAAATCTTCTAAAGTTACACCTTACTGGTTCTTATCCCAATAAAGCAAACATGCAGATAGCTATGATATAGAACACAGAGAAAAATGTTATATTAAAACAATATCTTTGTGTCACAGATCATACCTTCTATTTTTACTCTAAAACAATCAAGTTGACCACAGCAAGAGGAGAATCGGTTGCTTAGGGGATGGAGGAGGGGTTGGGGTGGCTTGGTACCCTATGTGAAGGATTCATTCATCAAACTTCAATAAAGGGAATACAGAGAAAATCACTTACCCTTTCGTTGGTACTTTGGCTCGTGCACTTCCCTCAATAGTGTTGACGCTTTTTGGGTGGGGTTGCTAGAAAGGAGAGAGAGGGGGGGAGGGAAAGTTTTCCACCCCATTTTGGTTTGTGAGCATAGAGTACGCGTTTCAATAGTGGTCTTCACAAAGTTTAATGAAAATAGGGGTGATGAAAAGGGGGGTACGGATTGTTGAAACTGGGACCTTGGTTCGTTATTAAAAGTGATGGTTGAGAGAGGAAAGAGGGAGGAAATCTGAAGTTGAGGGGGTGATTAGATGGGAGATGGGTGGTTGGATAGCTGATTTCAATTACTACTTAGAAATAATAGAGTGGTAGATGTTGCCTGAAGTATAGTATAGCCGTGGAAAATTTGAAATAGAAAATAACTACACTTTATTTTTTTTAAAGTGATTATTTGTTTAGTAATAATAGTAGTAATAAGTAAGAGAACTTTTAAAAATAATAAAATACTTTCTTAAGTCAAATAATTTTTTTTAATAATAAATAATTAAGAAACGAGCAAATTGTGCCCTTATAAAATATCTTAAGCTTTATTTCCACAATTAAACACAGATATTGGTCTACTCTAAGAACACTAATGAATTTGAATATTATTAGTGATTAAATTAAATAACATGAGTAATTAACTGTATAATGTTATCGTGGCTTATTGGATAGAATGGTTTATCACCACTTTAGGCTAGCTTGGCTTGACTCCAAATTGTTCTGACACGTTTACTATTTTAATAGGGGCCTTCCCACAGAAAAATTAGTATATATTTATAAACTCTAAGGTAGAATATGGTATTATTCATTCAGTATGGTTCTAGGTTTAGTTAATTTAAGTCTCATGTTGATATAATCTGTACGTTTATAAAAAGCCAGGCAAGAATCTCAATTTAACACCACTACTACTACAAAATTCAAACTAATAATCAGGTTAGAATTAAATGACGTAAGTATGTGATGATATTTTTTATGCCTGACTTTTACCCAGTAAGATTGGTTTCAATTCTGACCAGTTCAACTTAAGTAAGCTCCCGACAAAATGTGGTTCATCATCTTATCAGGCTGTTCTAGTTGACGTGAACTTCATCAAATAATTTACTGCCACATTACATCCCACTAAAACAGTATTATTTTAATGGAACAGGTTCAAGTAGCAGGCCTAATTAATACACAAACAGTAATTATTCAAGGATGCTTGAACTGAGGGTCGAACTAGTCCCTTTTACCCTCGATACACCCACGCTGTTCCCAACGAGCCACGGAGACCGGCTCGCATTAGTTATCTCGACGGCCGCGAACCAGAATGGCGAGTGTTTACAAGGTTTTAGGGAGCCTTGGGGTTTGGACAGGCGATGTCCCGAACTCTCTGAATAAACATTGCCTCATTACCACGTTGAATGTCGGGTACTACGCCCTCTAACGTACAGGCGGCACAAAGCTGTTGTCAACACTACTATTCAAGAAGCTTGGAGTTTGGAGGGTCGGTCATCCATCCACTCCTGGACTTATTCCTGAGGTCAAAGTTCAAATCTAACCATTATAACCGAAATAGTATATACCTACAGTTTGAACGAGGTCACTTTTTATTGATAGTATCTACTGAATGTTGAAAAATTAATATTTGTTATATACATGTAGCTGTTTTTTTTATGTCGAATACAGTTTTTGTTTTGCCTAAAGATCGGACGTTTGAATTCTTTGGTATTAAAGAGATTTTAGATTCGTTAATATCTCAAAAAAGTAGCTCGAATACAATTATAAAGACCTTGGCTTGATATAATAATTTAAAGCAAATTGCGAAAAGGATAATATAGAGTTTGTATTTGGGAGAGAAAAAAAAATTGTTAAATTAATTTAAAAAATGTTTTTTTTTATTTTCTTTATCACATAATAGATATGAACTGCAAAATATCATTTATTAGTGGAATAAAGCCTTAAGTAACTATCTAAAATTCAATTTTGTATATTTTAACTTTAATTAGAGAGCGTTCACTTTTAAAGGTTCTTATATTAGAATTCGGATTTGAGATTCGTAGGAAAATTGAAGTTTCACATTCGGTGTTCGGATTCGACCCATCCTTAGCTGTATCCTAAAACTACCTTATTACTGTAAATCCACTATAATCTAGAACGAGTGATATTAACGTCCCAATAAATGTTATAGTTAACTTTTGTTTTAAATTATCTAATACTCTTCAAAAAAAATTATTAAAAGCTTTTAAGTTAGGTTTTTTATTGGTTGTAATCTATATCTAAACTTTTTTATGAAAGCTATTGTATTAATTTATACCTTAATTACTGGTTCTACGGCATTAAGAATATGAAAGATAACTGTCGAACCCTCAAAGGTACGTCACCTAACTCTATCTTGAGCTAGTTCTATCAAGTCTACCTCATTACACCCTATCTCTTTCAGGCCCATTATAATAAATAATACATATTAAATAGTAGTGAATAAATCGCTATCTAATAAAATGTATTTAATGATTCTTTCAGATACGTTAATATGCGTATTACAACCGATAAATTATTATTACCATTATGTTTGAAATATATATCATAACTAAGCTACGTTTTCTATATTCTTATCGTAGATATAAGTAAGTTATTTTAATCATCTTGATTACACAATCTTCTAACGAAGACAGAAATAAGCTACATTAACTTATGGTGGTCTGTTCGGGCTATACTATTTTTAAGAATTACTTATATCAGTGACGTCAGAACGGATTCTAATATAAACCTACTTGGTAAAGATTCGTTGATATTAGGTATTTATTCTATCGCGACCTTTAGTAGAGAGAAATTATTATGATTTTCAAAAAATCACATTTTTAATGAATATCTACGTTTAAAAACACCATGAACCCCCCCAAAAAAGTGTTGTTTTTTTCAATTCTATCTGTCTTTTACTGTAATTAGAGCCAATACCATTTTACCGACTTGGTTAAAACTTGTTATCTAGGGTTTTAATTAGGCTCTCCATAAGAGTTTTAAGAATTTTATTTCTAACCCAAAAATTAATGGTATGGTACAAAAGAGCTAAGGGATAAAAAAAATCGATTTAATCAAAATTGGTTCAAAAGATTTTGATTAAAGCTCGTATCAAGGCACTTTTAAACACTACAAACAAAATTCTGCATAAAATATTTCCAGTAAAATGATGAGGGTACCAAATCTAAGCATATCTCCGCAACTCTTTGAGATACGAAATAACGTATATTCGCAAAGTTCTAGGAAATTAACAATAAACAATTTTAATCTTAAAGAGTATCTTATGAAGTCAATATTTTCCGAGTTAAAGACAAATATATGTATTTTTAATAGAACTTTGGTAATAGGAAATTTAAAACTGAACTAAACAAATATAATATTTTTCTAACAAAGTATGTGTATACGTTTTTGTGAAATGCGATGCTAATTTCTCCCCATAACGTTTTTATAATCATATATATTACGTAATACTTTGTTTTACATATATATTTTTCGAGCTTTAAGTATATCTGAGATAAAGAAGTGACAGAGTTTATGTGGTGCACCGTACCATTTATGTTAATATATCGGTGAGTAGAGTTTGCACCTGAGCAAATAGTAGCATCAGTGGACTGAAAACGAATCAATAACTGAAGGAAAATTAAAAGGGTGCCAGTATCTGTATATTTAACTCAGGTTCTTGGATTGGAGCGTGGAAAGTTCTGAGAATGTTTCCCATGAAAAGTTCTTATTTTTCAAAATATGATTGTAGAATATTTGGAAAAAGCACATCAATCCGTACAAGTATTAATGTTAATATAAAGTGAATTAAATATTAGTTTTAATGTTTTAAACTAACATGTAATTGTAATTAGTGATATAATATATATATATATATATATATATATATATATATGGTTTATGTCTACTATTTAAAATACTACACCATCCCAACACATGATAAATTTTCACGAGAATTTTATCTAAGTATACGTAGTGGAAAACTAACTCTAGGGTTGCATTGTTGTACGTTTTAAGGGGCAGCAGTGCCGTTTCAGTGTGTTGGCAAAGACAATGAGTCTAAATGTAGAGTAAGTGGTGGTGGGAGGGGGGGGGGGGAGTCATAGGGGGCCTGTCACTTGCTTTGTGGGGAAGTCGAGGGGGGTTATAAATTAAGATAGCGTAGGAGAAGTCATTTTGTTGGGTTTTGTGTGCACTGCATTGTTTCCTAAACCCAAACATAAACTTTTTTTTTTTGCTACTGGGAAATTAGGTTTTAGTCAGTGTAATTGAAACCGTGGGTTGACTCTTTTTTTTCTAGCCGAATTAGTAAATTTTCCACCCCTATTAGATTCCATATGGTTTGCCATTTGTTTTTGTGCCGTGATCCCAGGTATATAATTTACTTTTAGAATAACATTCACAGGAATAAACATAGTTTTAATGCCTCCAAACGATTTTATTTGATTTTGGCCATATATATTATTTTATTTAACATTTTTATATTGTCGATCTTGCTATTATTATAATCACCAATAAAGTATAGATACTCAAACATATGTACGTAAATACTTATCTGTTTTCTTATTAATATAAAATAGCTTCTATCATTTGAAGCTACTTGTTTGTAAATGTAAACAAAATTGATATTTTATATTAATAATAATCATATGATAATGGATAAAAATAAGAAAGTTTCCTCCTCCGATATATTTAATAATGTAATAACAATCATACTAAAATAATAATTTGCGCTTTAATATTCAACAATGTGCTCCCTTATCCCTCCTCCAGGTAAATACAAGTACAGAATAAATGTATTAGATAAAACCACCCTTTTTTTGCTATTTTAAATGATAAATAGCCACATATATATATATATACAATACTTGCATCATTAAAAATATATCTATGGCGCCACCCCTTAAGTGAGCTACACCAACCTAATGGCCACCGCATGCTTGCGAAGATTAGCAACATTTGCGCATAGAGTTCAGCACGTTCAGGACGTTCATTTCAGTTTTCTTTATTCAAATAGCTACTCAATTGTCCTTATAAGGCTTATATAACCACGTTCTAGACTCACTGCTTCACAGAAAAATCTTGGATGTGCCGGGACGAAACCCGAGACTTCTGGATCTCTAACTAATAGCTATGACCACTAGACCACAGAGGTGGCTAACAACATGAATTCATAATATATTTAGTTCGAAAAAATTAGCAATTTTAAAATGAATTATACTCCTCGGTTTAAATAAGTCTAGATTTAGTTGGGTTTTTTTTACACTCGATGGATATGTGATTTAGGACATCATATTAAAGCTATTTTAAATGATATAAAGAGAAAAATACTTTTGCTAGAGTACTCTTAAGTGGATTAATAAATTTTTTATTTTTTAAACTCGATGTATTTAAATGAGAAAGATGTTAAAAAGAATATATAACAATCCAATTATTCCTACTCCTATGCTATTATAGAATGAGTCTACGTTTAAGTCTAAACTCTTATATGTGTTTTATAATAGGCCTATGTTTCATAAAGAGAGTTTGTAAGATCTTGTAAAAGTAATTTCTATTCCAGTTTTCCGCCTTTCCCTCTTTTTGGGTTTAGAGAATGGCAAGTGGGGACGGGGAAGTAAGGGTTGGGGAGAGAATCAAGTCAATTTTCAACGTGATCCATCTAAAAGAAGCTCCCCTTTTTTCTATTTTTTTTTATCTTGGGTCTGCTCTATCTACTTTTTCCTTTCATTTTTTATTTCGTTGCATTGATTACTTGGTGGATAAAAGACTGCCATCTTCTAGAACAACTTTTGATGACTCTCTGATAGCGAATAATTATATTTTACTTCCTCCCCTCCCCTTCTTGGATAAAAATAAACTAAGACCTCATTTTGAATTTCATTTTCATTTTGGCAGGCTTTTTCTCTTCATCTTCATACTTAACATTTTGATATATTTTTAATGAATTATTAAAACATAAATATTAAAATTGAATTTGTTAAATTTTGAGTCCAAGCAAGTGATCTTGCTATATTAAAAAAAAAAAGCAATTAATGTGTTTAAGTATCTTATAGTAAATCTTAATAATTATGTGATATTCCATTCTATAAAAGTTTCGTAAATTACTTAAATAAAGGACCTACGCAATTGTTGATTTAAATTGAAACTAGAACAAAATTAGAACATATGCTTCTTCAGAATTATTACTGCTGTTTTGATATTATAGCATACACAATTTATTTTGGGTGTAATTGTTTATTTAACTTTTGTGTTAGGTATGTTAAGTATCTTATAATAAATCATTTAAAAAAAATTTATATTCCATTCTATAATATTTGCGTAAATTACTTAAATAAATGACCTACGTAATTGTTTATTTAAATTAGAAATTATAACAAAATTAGAAAATATTTGTCTTCATGATTACTACTGCTGTTTTGATATTATTGTATACAACATTTATTTTGTATATAATTGTTCATTTAACTTTAGTGTTAGGGATATATTTTCTAGTAAGCGATCTCGATACGAGAAGGGAATTCGGTTATGGTTGAGCAAAGAAAGATGTGTCAAACATAATCAATAGGGATAAAGAACCGTAACCACGTACTGGTAAATTTTAATTTATTTTTGTGGGGGATTTAGCATACAGTTTCTTAACCAACTGGATGACAAACCAACCTAGTTCTGAAACAGACTCAATCAGTCTTTGGGCCATTTTATTAACCCTGGGAAAAGGAAAAATTATTCAAGCTTTCTTAGACTTCATGGAGACTTATGATTAAATTTTCTTAAAATAGAAGGGTACAGAGGAAAAAAGTGGTAAAGTCACAAAACTCACATATTCCAGTATCAATCCCTTTTATATCCCAAGCTCCTTAAAGATTTTAGCAAATACTTTTTAAAATTAAATTAAATATGATGCATACCTCTTTTACCCACAATCTAAAGTGCATTATAAAGGTTTCATGATTGTCTAACAGATGGAAGCACAAAATAAATTTTAGCTCATATTGGACATTCCCCCTTTTCCTCTGTATCCCTTAAAATATAAGCTAATGTATTAATTTTTTATCGTTAGTTATTTTTAAGTAATGTATTTATTTACATTTTTCAACTATAATACAATATTTTGAGCCCATACTTATAAAAACGGGGATTAACAGTTGGAGGGTGCGTTGTGTTGACCACATGATACCTTTATCCGCAAATAATGGAATTATTATTGCTGACAGACGGTAGCCACTTAATCTGTATATCTCGATTGTAGGCTGAAGCTTCTTTGTTTAATTTTTGTTTCATCAACTAACCACGCTTCATTCAACTTAATACACAATTCACACAGCTAGATTTTAGTTTTTTTTAATACGTGGAAAACAATAATTTTAAAAGAGATATACATATATTTGAGTAAAGATAAAAGTATTACAGATAAGCATTCAAAGTTTAAATTTTGCATGCGTTATAATGTATTATTAATAGGCAATATAAAAAAATGTATCAAAATATTATTTTGAAAGTTGTGTTTATATGTCCATATAGTCACCGTTTCTATAGTTTTATGACTCACCGTTATTACTTGATTAATTTTGTCTTCCCTAATATGCATAAGCGAAATTTCGCTCCCCTTTTAGAAAGGCTCCGGATGCTGTAATGGTTGAAGCAGCACAAGTTCATAAATTATTAGTGGGTGAACCAACAGGTGGTAGGATTTGAAAGTCGTGTTAGCGCTAAGCTCACCACCGCAATTATTTCAAATCTTACGTTCTCACCACTATACATAACAATGAGTCTAAACTATGATGAAAACACAAGGTTAGATAGATTACAAATGATGTGGTGAAAGCGTAATTTGTTGTAGGGAGTGAACTAAGGAATTCAAAAACATTCCAACCACTAAACAAATTATTATAAATTCTACAAATATATATTTGAGAAAAGTTGTTAGGACCCATATCAGTGTTATGTATTTCTTTTAAATTAAATGTGTAAATTAAAGTTGAGAAAAATATTAAATACATAGGTGTTAGTTATTTGACCAACATTTTTACTAGAAGTATCAGCTCCAAAAATTACGTATTAATGTTGTATACCCCCTTAACTGGTTAAAAAAGACTTTTGGAAAAACATGGGGTATATCTCCTAAGCCTAAGATTTTATTAAAGACAAACAAATATTCAACCGTATGATATTGAACTATTACCATCCTTCATGGATATTAGCCCCAAATGACTTTTATTCCATGATACATGTTTTGAAACAACACACTATTCTTTTGCATATGGAATAAAATTACCATGTAATTTACAAAAAAAAAGTACGGAATAATTTATTTCTGACCACTCTCCGCCCATCTTTATTCGATACATTCATCGGAATGGTACGGAGCTCCACACGTAGTTTCTCACTCCATTATTTCAAAATTGGGATATTTACACAAAACTCGTAATATATGTGAAACCAAATAATATACACTAACAAACCCGAGCAAAAATTACCTTATAGTTACGTTAAACATTTTTTTAATTCCTGGATTTAAATGTTATGACTTTAATTTTAAAGAACTAAATCCTCACTAGTATATTTGGATGGGGAAAAAAGGATAGGGTCAATACCTCATATTCAAATTTTGACTTAAGGTTAAATTTTTTGACATTTTATCAAGGACTTCTCATTTTATGGATATAGCATTTTTATTAAATTCCTTATTTATAAATTTAGACCAATAAAAGAGGTAAATATTGACTTTTGAGGCTAAAATGATAGACAACTAAAGCTCACAAAATTGTTTTATTATATTTGCCAATATCTCATAAACTATTGGTTTTATAAAGATATATTTCACAGTAATCGTTTTTTTTATAGCACTACAATTTTACAATGATAAGCTAGTAAGTTCATCAAATAGTTAAAGATATACGGAAATTTCACTTCTGTAAACTAGCATAAAAGTAATTCTCACTGGAGAGTGAAAATAGTAATTTTGTTTATAATCTTATCAATGCATGGGTACGAATTTCAATCAAAATCTTTAAAAACGATTTTAAGAAAATCTATTTGGTTTTCTCTTTTCGCCCTTTATTAAACTACTATTAATTTTAGGGTTAAACAAACACACAGACAGACGGCATTGCAAAAACAACTTTTTATGGTTCGGAGTGTCATGAAACGCCGACATCTATCAACATCTTCAATTAGATTTTTTGACAGTCACAATACTTTACTTTTAGTGTTCGAAAAGTTAAAAAATATATATCTGCGTTTATCTTGAAAATTATTTGTTTTATAAAAATATGTTTCGAATAAAATATGTGTCCTACATATATGCAATGGTAAATGATTTCATATCTCTAATAGTTTTGGAGATATGATTAAAAAAATTAGAATATATGCATCAAACCAGAATCCTTAATCTCATTTTTCCGAAAAAATTAGAGTTTCCATTTTATTTATAATATTGATCAATGCTTAGAAATTAAATTTAATCAAAATCATTAGAGCTGATTTTGAGAAAATCTATTTTTTCTCTTTTCGCCCTTCAATAAACTACCCTTACTTTTAGGGTTGGATATCCAATTCCAAAAACCCTCGGGGCAACTCTATAAAAATCCTAGATATCAAGTTTTAGCCCAATCGTTAAAATAGTTTAGGCTCTAGTCCGAGGTAGAGAAAGCCAGACAGACGGAAATTCAAAAAACACTTTTTTGGTTTCGGGGGTTCATAAATGTTTAAATTCATCAAAATCTCCAGTTATATTTTTTTTGACAATCACAATAATTTCTCTACCTGTAAGGTTTCGAGAAAGTAAAACGACATATTTAAAGAAATGCTCTTCATTGATGAAAAATGCAGCCACTTTCTTCAACCCCCAGACTCTAACCCTATAGACAACGTGATAAATAATATTCAATTTTACTATACTAATCAAATTGTAAAATTGTATCTTGGGTAGAAAGAATGTAGAGACCCACCAGTGTCGAAAAGATCTCATTTTTGAAGACATATTGGAACTAATTATATATTGATAAAATAGAATGATACTGTTAAGGAATTAATTTATAATTTGGGGAGGTAGATAATATGAATTGTGATAAAAAAAAATAATATTTGTTTGAATTGATTCTGGTTTATGATAGCATCATTTATGAATTATAAACAATTCAGGAATTAGTCATAATTCTATACATATTAAAATATAACAATAGTTTAAGCAAGATATATAAAATAATACTTTCAACAAATAAATTATGGCTACAATCTGACCAGTAAATAGAATTTTAACCAAATAAACCAAGAAAATACTAATTTTTTATTAACTACTAATAAAAGAGTATTAATGTATTGTATATTTAATATAATATTTGCATGTAGTAAAATTATAGCACTGCGTCTTAGTACCCATTTGGCTTATACGCATAATTACTAGTTACGCTAATGATTTAGGAATTGGGAAGTTTGAATTTAGATAAAGTGAGCCCACTTTTGTGTTGAGGGAGGGTGGAAAACCATTTATGAAGAACCACTCCCTATTAACCCGACTGAGATTTGAACCTTGGTCTGTCCATCCTCGGCAGTATAGCTAAACACGAAACTAGCCACCGAGGTGGGTTGCATATAATAATTAATAACTATTATAAAACACGTGTACATACTATTTTATCAGGAAATAATCATAGTAATAATTTTAAATTTAACCTCTTTATGTAATGTGTATATATATACATATATAAAGAAGTTAAACTTAAAATTATATATATATATATATAATTATGTTGTTAGGCTAGTGAGATAAAGTAATACTGTAGTTACAAAAATTATATATAAATATTTAATATTTAAACGTTATCTCGCTCAGAACTGGTGTTGAATTTGCTCCTGGCGTTAAACACGCGTTGTATGAGGTCATCTTTGACAAGGAAAATGGGGCTCAAGTTTTTGTCAAAAATATAGGTGTAATTCTCACCTTATTTTCATATTTAAAATTAAACATTTTCAATCAAAACTAATGTTGATGTATTTTCTTAAATTTACCTTGTTTATCTCCTTAGATTAATTAGCTAATAGCACTTGAGTTAAGCTTTCAAAACCTAAAATATTTAGAAATAAATCCAGCGCTGGCCTAAAAGACATATTATAATATATTTTTAAATATCTGCCACCAAAAATATGTAATATGTAACTATACAATATATAGTCCACGTTATTCATGCACGTTACTTTATTGGTCGTAATTTTCATAGAGGGGTACACACACACACACACAAGGTAATAAATATTGCTGTGGAACGCACGGCCCATTTCCCAGTACGTGAGGCTCTTGAAGAGAAAGTATGTCCATGGAAAGAGAGAGAGAGAAAAAAATGATAAAGAGAAAGATAGAGAAGCAGAGAAGGGAAAAGAGAAGAGTGTACCAGATCAATACTTGGTCAGGTCTTCTTTTTTATTCTCTTGACGGGCGTCGGGACGCCGACTAGAATATGGGCGAGTAAAGATGACCGTCTGCTCCAGAACCAACGTTCTATCCATTTTTTCTACACTAAGGGATTTTTTTCACTTACTTGCCCAAATAATGACTTTTATGAATGACTGTATTAAGGAAAACATTGAATATAATTTTTGTGTCTGTATCAAACATTAATTAAATTCATCATTTTATTAATTGTTTAAAGGAATCCATTTGGAATATTCAAAACTAGGACTAGTACAACTAAATCTATGTTTAGTTTGAATGTCATTTATTTTAGTTTAACTTTATTTATTTATTTCCTGTGAAATTAAGACAACAATGTTGTCATAGTCCTCTGATCCAGGCAAAATAGTCAAATAAATCAATTTGTTTGTATTTTGCTCAACACCTTGGGGTGTATTGTGACCATCAGAAAATTCGAACTCCATATTTTTATAAATGTGGACTTTTCATGACACCCTGAAACTAAAAAAGTTGTTTTCGCGATTACGTCTGTTTGTAACTTGGGTTAGAGATGAGACTATTTTATTGATTGGACTCTAACTTGGTATCTAGGGTTTTCATTAGGTCTCCCAAAAAGTTTTTTTGTAACTTTGTATATATACCTAAAATTGAGGGTAGTTTACTAAAGAGAAAAAAAAATGATCTTCTCAAAATTCACTCTAACGATTTTGATTAAATTTTATATCTAGACAATGTTTATCATTATAAACATATATGACTTTGAGGGTACTTAACATGGGGGAATTTTTCCCATTTTCACCATTTATCCACAACTATTTGAGATACAAAATAACTTATACCATTTAACTGTGGTACAATTAAAGAGAAAAATCTTGTATTTAAAACACATTTTCATAAAACCAATCATTTCTTATCTATAAGTATATATATAGGCTACCTTTTAATTCAAGTCTTTGAAAATGAATTCTAATCACATGCTCAATGGTGGACAAAGATGTTTCTTTTTTCTTTTTTTTTCTGTAACGGTGTTCCTAGTTCCTTATACCACAGGGTAAGTAAGTAATAGTGTATATCATTTCATTTATAATCATTTGTGCAATATTTCTACAACATTGTATAAACCTGTTATTTCACGTCACAAATCTTACGAGTCCTTGGTAAATGTGTAATTAAGATACAAGTTAGATAAAGTCTGTGTCGTACACCGTACCATTTATTTAAATTATACGAAGAGTAGAAAGGCTCATGTAACACAATTGATGACTAGAAAATTATATTGATGCAAACATCAACGTTTTTAGTATTTTTTAAAAAAGCTTAAAGATAAACAACCTCCTGTCCTTTTTTTCTAATTTTACCAATGAAGGCCTAATTATCTATATTTTAATGAAAAATTACTAAAAATTACTAAAATATTAAATATACATGATGAAATGTATCCTATGGAGCAACTTATGTAATGAACTCAAAAACAAAATACATTGAAAAATTGCTCATGACCTTTTCTCCCGGGTTGTAGTCATTTTCGAACCCCCGTAAATTTTATGACAAATTGAGTTAGCGTAACTGATTCCATTGAACTTTTTAACAAACCATGTTTGATACCTCACGTCCGACGTTAACAGTTTTGTAAACACAAAATAGTAATAATCAAGAAATAATAGATATTAATTAATGAATGGACATAATGAACTTAATTCAGCTAAAACAAAATGTCTGAATGTGGACCACTTTCCTAATAGATCGTGTAACAAATAAGACAACGTTTAAAAACAACATGAACTCATATTAGACATAGGTTCATTTAAAAAACGAGTGTCAGAAGGTGGTAAACTAAGTATTATGAAAACACACAGTTTCGAGCACTCTAAGGCTAGCTCCAGTCGAGAACGTATGTTGGGAGGGTTTTAATAGACCATCATATTTATTCGTACTATGTTCAGCCACAGAGACTTAACGAAGGTTACTTACCTCCAAAAAGTCATTTTTTATATCTGCTTATTGAAAATTGATTCTTGTAATTATATTTTAAACCCACCATATTATCTACTTATGGGGTGGTCAATTTTCACAACAATCATTAATTTACCCTGAAGTAAGCTATTTGAAACTTCAATAGTTCGTTATTACATGTTAAATAACTTATTTCTAACACATTAATATATCTTAAAAGTTGGGGGTGAAGTTTACCATTATGTTTATTAACACTCTATAAAATTTAATTGATCTTCAACAATAAAGTTGTACACAACATGTATTTATGTGTAATTCTATGTGCTATTTAGATTGAGATAGTTTACAATAACAACGAAATAATCTTTTTGTGTAACAATGAACGTTAATCCACTTGACTAAGTAAAATATCTTGTTTTTGTGTGTATTTTATCAATTTTAACAAATTGGTGAGTACTTTATTAACTAATAATACAATTGGATTAAAATGCTATTGATTGACTATAACCCAAATACAAGTGATCGTTGACTTAAACAACATAAACTGATTTTTCTAGGAATGATGGTTTTAAAGGCCTTTCTTCCCACCAGAATATTACCATATAGTAAGTAGGATTCTGATAGGAACAAAGGCCTTATGGATAACCTTTATAATCAAAATCAGTATATACCCAACACAACTATCCAAGATAATTTGGTCAAATGTTTTGAAACTGTTCGAGAAATGATATGGGGAATAAATAAAACCTTTATTCAGAATAATAACTTTAATAGCGTCTAGTCAAACCTCTAACTCCTGGATCAGGGCCAAACATTCTCCCAATCACCCAACTCTACCAGTCCCGTTAAAATGATTTGAGAAAAAGGATATTAATTTTAACAGAGATGACGAGGCTGTGTTTCAATTTCGTTTCAGTGCTGCTAAGCTTTGGATATCATGAGGAATCCAATTGAGAAATATAAAATATCCTTCTGTTCCCAGGCGCCATTCGTTTTGGGCCACGTGTTCGGACAGCACTTCCAAGAGATTGTAGTATTGTTACCAACCTTCCAATCACTTTCTAACAAGGGGGTGGTCTGCCCTTCCAATCCTAATAACACGCCATTGTTACAACCTAACACCGACCATTCTCTTTTTCGAGGCGAAGAAAAAGAAGAAGAAAAAAAAACGAAAAGGTCATCATATCTTTTCATATTTTCTCTTTTCCAATTCCATCTTCTTATTTTTTTTTTCTCATTTCTTACTACTTCTTATTTGTTTTTTTCTCGTCTTTCGTATCTTAACCAGAATGGTAGTTCCTTTTCCCAAGAGGGCATCGGACAATGACATCACTCTAAAACTTGTACTTTCAATCTTTTCATTGCAATTCTTAGTTTTACAGTCGAGTGAGGAAAAAAAAAGCATTTTAATCATTTAAGTGATATTAGTAGAAACGTTTTAGAATGCGATGAAGGAGCTACAATGTATTCAAACTTTCTCTTTCGTAAAATGTTTTCGTCAGAACCTTTTTAATTAAAAACTTTTATGACTATTTGAAGTAATTTTGTTGGTAAATTATTAGTATTTTTACGCTTTATTTTTCTAGCAGCTAAGGTAAATATATAAAAAATATAATTTTGGCGTCCTCATCCTTAATAATAGCATATTTCATACACTACAGAAAACTAATTACTAAACTAAGAACTTATTTGAAGTTTGTTTAAAATGACAGTGAACTTTTAATATCATCCTGTTTTTCCTGTTTGAAAAATAACCCTAACATATTATTGGTCTTAAATAATATTTATAGTTCTCAGAAACTATTACTAACTTATAGTTATAGTGTGTGATTGTATATTTTCACTGTTGTTTATTAAAACCATCTTAAGTTTGATACAAAATAATTGATTGAGAGTGATAACATTTATATTTAATATAGTTGAATCGCTCTCTATAAAAAGGACTTCAGTCAAAAACCAGTAGTTTTAATAAATATCTGCAGGAAAGGCTCCAATCAATGACTGAAACCCTTTCTGAAACGAGAATTAAAGATAAATGTTGTGTTTTTAATGTTATTTGCAGAAAGGGCTCAAGTTATTTACTAAGGCTCTTTCTGCATGGAATTATGAAAACTACAGTATTCCCATGGCTTCTTTGGTGCTGACTGACAGCTTTAAAAAGTTACCAGGCCAAATTACGTATTCCTACGTTGAATCAAATGATCTGCAAAAACATGTGTTTAGTAGCTGTCACTTCTGACATTCAAAATTGAGGTATATACCTAGATTTTGATTGTCAGAAGTCAGCTGTGAGCTGTCAGTCAGCACCAAAGAAGCCATGGGGCTACTGTACTTGTTTTTGGCTGAAACCTTTTATTTAGAGAGCGATTCAGTTATGTTGTTATGAGAACGTAAACTTGTAGTGTTCCACCACAATAATAATACTGGCACATTATAATATGACCAGCGTAGCATTGACGTCACACTTGATCTCCAATAAATGGATGTACCTTTATCATGATGACGTCAAAAGACTACTAAAACTGATACAAAAGACCATTAAATAAATAGTGACGTAACAGCTTTTAATAAGTTTCTTATTCAGAGCTTGTATTGTGATGACGTCACCAGACTGCTAATACCTGGGCAAGAAAGATTATTAATGAAAGTTACGTCACACATTTTAATCGTTCTCTTTTTTCAAAGTTCGCTTGTATTGTAAATAACTTCACAAGAATGCTGACACCAGTTCAAATTACACTGTCTTGAAAGTAGCATTAGGCCTTGGGACACTTCTCCGTATCAGAGTGTACCGAATCTGTTTTTTTTCATGATGACGTCAGAATACTCCTTGTTACCTGCTGCCACCGGTACAGGAGATTGTTCCCATGTAGTGACGTCACGGCTGATGAAATTACCCATCGTCGGGACGCTCGGGCGTCATTATATAAGTTTGTGAGATGGGAGTTGGGAAGGAGGGGTGATTCTGGTTGGGTTGGAAGGGTGTAAGGGGTGAGACCCCTAGTACAGGACGCTAAGTGAGTTAGTGCGTCGTCAGAAATTAGGAGCGTTGTTGCAAAACGGGCTAAGTGACAATAAGGCGTACCATTAAGAGGCCAGGTGTAAATAAATAACTTGTCAATATGTTGTGAATTGTTTTAAGATAGTACTGTGTGTCTATAATTAATAGTTGAATAGTTGATATGGCGCGATTTACGGTAGTTGCAAAAAAAAAATTCTTTAAAGTTAAACCATTGAAAAAATGATTTTATACTGTATTTTTTTAATAATCTTGTAAATTTAACATGGATAACTTTATTTTACAGACGCTACTAAAACATTGATTAGACAACTGCCGGAACTAGCTCACCGCAAACCTTCTCAGTTTTGACCAGTTTTGGCTCATATTCCAGTTAGATGCACTTTTGAGTTATTTTTCCATAAGTGGGGCATTCTCCAGATCCATCCACCTCCTATAATCTTAGAATAGTCAAAATGGTACTAAGAGTAGGCTATATGTGTTATATAATAATATTATTTAGCACCACGTCTTACTACCCGTTCGGGTTATACGCTTTAAGCACTAATTACTCTAATGGATTAGGAATTGGGAAGGTTGAATAGGAGAAAGTGAACCCGCATTATCGTGGAGGGAGAGTGGAAAACCATTTAGGAATAAAACCAGTTCACCCGACCGAGATTCGAACAATATTTATTAAAAATGCGTATTCATAATAAGTTGCTGAAAAAAAAAAAGCTTAACAGAATTAGTTCTAAGATATGTTATAAAATGGGTCGACAAAAATTGTTTAAAAAATATTATAACAATTATATTTTATTAAGCCATTTTTTTCTCTATTGGTGGGCAAGTGGTCCACGCATCATTCTCATCTAGTCTGGTTTGGTGGTAGTTGTAAGGTCGGAGCTGACATCTTATCCGGGTGAACTGACAGTGATATTCCTAAATGGTCTCTCACTCTTTTTTTTTTCCTCAAACAAATGCAGATACAATCTATCAAAATTGACCTTGCTTATTTTAAATCCTTCACTGTAATCAATCGGGTACATCTCATGCTGGTAATAAAACTAACCTCAGTTGTCGAATGGTCTAAGGCGTCACTCTCGCAATAGACTGGAATGACGATGTGTATACCAGTGATAGGTTTTACTCAATTGTTTTACAGTCTCCCTCCAAACAAATGCCTGTAGATCTACTATATAGTCAACCTTCTTGTTAACTTATATATTAGCTTCATTAATGTGTACATGCGAATAACCCTAATGAGAAGACAAGAGATAAGGTGACTCAATAATATACGTGGTGCGAAAAACAGCCAATGGCAACGTTAGAAACATTATTAAATAATTAATTAATTAATTAAATTATAATAAATTAGTAAATGAGCGAGGATGAATGCATTAGTGTCTACGTTAGAAACACTTACCGCAGTTGTTAAGCCATAAAACTTCTCCAAAACATTTAAACCCTACTAATCTATGTAATCAGGAGATAAATTTACCTTAAGGGAATTGCCTCAGATTATAGGGTGTGCTTGGAATTCTTAGTAGTCAACCGAGACATAGTTCAAGACTGTTCTTTTCTCCTATCCTTTTCCTACTCCCTCCTTCATTTGTTTCTGTCTCTCTCTATATTTATCTAGCACTTCCCCCTTACGTTCGAAAGGAGCCGTTAACAGGGCGAGAGATGGCACACTTTAGCGAGATTCGAGCGATATTGATTTTACTTTCAACATCCTCCTGTAACCACGTGAACTCTTTAGAGGGCGATAAGATTAGGCGACACGGTTCAGTGGCCAAATAATGTTTAAACACTTCCAGGTTTATTGCTCGAAAGACAGTCTATATAATAATTATTGTATGTAAGGGAAAATAAATGTTTTATCTTTTTTTGGTGTCCATTATAGTTGTATCAGTTTTATTTGTTGGCCGTTATAGGTGATTCTTTTTTTAGTATTTAGGGATAAAAATGGGTCATATTTGTTTATATTATTTTCCATTATACTTACCATAAAATGTATCCATAAATATTTATATGTATCACCTTGTCTTACTACCCGTTTGGATTCTACGCATATTTACCAATTCTGCTTATGTGTTAACGGGTGAGGAAGATTTAATTTTGAGGAAGTGTGCCCTCTTTTGAGTGGAAGGAGAGGGGAGAACTATCTAGAAAAACTACCCTTAGGATACCCTACCGGTATTCAAACACCGATTTCCACCTCATCTGCAATCTAGTCTACTTGTAGAGTGATGCCTTATAGTTTAGACCATGCGGCCACCAATTTGGGTGCCACGTAGTCCCACTATAAAAATAAGGTGGGATGTAATATTATTAATTCTAACAGTTACTAAGTACTTTTCATCGCAGCTTAGGCCTAATACCCGTTTGAGTTGTACACATACATTAATTCCAATGATGGATTGATGGGGAATAGTAGGGTTTTAGAGAAAATGTACTCACATTTGCGTGAAGGAAGAGTGGAAAACCCTTTAGGAAAAACCACTCCCACCATTCTGAGCTTCGAACCCCGTTCTCTCGTGTCATTGACAATAGAGTCTTAACACAAAAGTGACGCGTTAGACCTTGCTACCACTTATGTGGGTAAAAAGCCTTTATAAATATAATGCCAATATTTATTTAGAACCTTAACATTCTGTTACACTTCGTCGGTTTTTTTTTGTGCCCTTTGTATTACCACTCATCTGGATTTCCCGCACATTTTCACTAATATGATAGGTGATAGGAAGGTTGAGCTTTAGCGTTAGTGTAAATACAGAGGAAAATTAAGTTAATTTTCCCGGCCTTGATTTGAACCCGAGCTCGTGACCATCGATGAACCAGACTGGACAATCTTCATGCCTCAGCCCTCGTACTCACTGTTTCTTATAAATCTGATGTTTAAATATTTGAATGAACCGTGACCTGCTATCTCAAAGGTTCACAGGTCAAGGTATTATTTTAATACTATAGCTTGATTCATATCTTATACCTAATTCAGTAATATAATAATTGGCCAATTACATTAAGATTATAATTGATTATTATTTTTATCTGATCCAAAGTGTTGTGCTAAGAGTAATATATAAAAAGATCTTTAGTAAAATATAATAATATAAAGAAACAAACATTATTTAATGTGTTTCACAATGAAAAGGGGAACGCATCTTGGACTTATTTTTTTCTGATTTTAATATAGAATTATGTAACTCAAATGTAAAATATATAAAGATATATTTTTCTCAAGGATTAAAGACGTTTGTCCAGACTAACATAACCAATAGATTGATATAATTAAGTATGCGTTTATAATATAATGGTTAGAATAAATCAACATGTTAACTCTTAAACCAAAAAATAATATTCAAAGTATTACCAAAATAATAAAAATCACTTTTAAATTTAAATATAAACCTAATTTATTTTAATTTAATACGTGCATTGAAAATGATTTTAGATTTAATAGGGATTTTTTTTTTCTACTTCGTTATATTACCTGTTAAGATTATATGTATACCGCCCCCCTTCTCCTCTAATGGACAAGAGCAGGGGCACATGTACAATAAACTAAAAAGGGCAAGAAATAAACAACAAATGATTAAATTGCAGAAGAGCGTTAGGACCACATAAACATTGATAGGTCTCCAGTTTGACCTATACAACAATTTGTCGTCATGAAGCCTTCCCAACCATCACCCGTTATTCTGTATTATCACTCAAAGGGAAAGGGGCGATGATCTTTTGAGTTAAAAAATGACTCTTAACCTGTCATAGTAAATTAAAGATGGCAAGTAAAATAAATCAATATTTATTTTAGAAAAGATTAACAATAAATATATATATATATATATATGAATATATGCATATAGGTAACAATAGATAGTTAAAAAGAAAATATAGAAATATAGAAAAATGAAGAATGGGGTTATGCCCATTACTATACAGTGGTACTGTTGCCATAGCAACCTTTGTCCTAACAATTACATTCACGATTACATACGGTAACATACGACCCCTCAATAGGTCTCTGCGGCAACCCGCAATGTACTAACAACCATACCTATACGTCACAGGCTAAACATCCGCATTTTACAAACGGACTGTATCGTATGCTTTATAATTACAATTTATAAGCATTAATATTCATGGCAACCAAAAAAGAGAAAGTCAATGATTCATTTTAGTCATCACAATAAATCTAACAAACAATATTTAGCCGTATGGGCCATCAACATTTCCCATACTACCCAGGCATTCGCCTTCAAAAATGTAAGTTATAGAACTTACAGATAAAAAAGGTCCCTCATTCTTTATAATCATGTTACCAAGCCGGAAGGGGCAAAAAACCTCAGTAATACTGTTAGCAAGTAATAAACAACATTACGCCATTTTTGGGCTACGTAATTGGTCATTCCTACACTATCAAAGAAACTACCCAAAACAACAGATGAAAGTCAAAGAATTAAATTTTGTAGGTACTGGCCAAAAAGGAATTTAGACCTAACTTAAAATTTACCATTAAACCTACAACAAATTTCCAAAAGAGTGATTTTAACTAGTACGGCCGAAATTGAATTTATACCTTGGGAAAAATCCCATCCTAGAGTACGTGTCCAAGACACGGATGATTCAAGAAGTGCCTTATGAGACACACAACATCAGTTTATAAACAGTTATTCTCTGAGGGGAGGGGAACATAGGGGAAACCAAAGAACATAGAAGAACAATCACATGGAACAGAGGGATAAGGGCGGTAAAGGAACAAATAGGTCATTGGAGAGGCGTCTAGAATATCACGTGTCCATCACATGACCGCTCCCATGAAGCAACGCGAGATCAACACGCTCAAAATGCCACACCACTAATTCTTTTAGTTATTTGTTTACACTCGGGGCGGAAACAATGTGCTCGGGCAGGGATGTTTGTTGACGTGACTTAGACACACAGACCGAGAAACGGGGCACTTTTGGTGAGTCCAGTATTGTTTATTCTTCGGTGTTGTAGAAATAGTGTTATTTTACTCGTATTTTCTTCATGCTTGTAATGTTGATGTCAAGCAACGTTACATATGTATTTGTACTACCTAAACACGCTAATGAGTTAGTTGTAAGGAAGGCTGTATTTAGATTAAGTGTACCCGCATTTGAGTGGAGATAGGTTTGAAAACAATTTTTTTTAAACCTCGGTACACCCAAGCAGGATTCGAATCCTGATGTCCCCGTCATCAGCGGTCTAGTCTATTACGAGAGTGACACCTTAAACCATTCGGCCTCCGAATCAGGTGGTGAAATATTTGATCTGAACTAATTTTGTGAATAACATGTCAAATAACTCGTGTGTGTGTGTATATATATATATATATATATATATATTCATGTATACATATAACGTATTTTCCTGAAATACTAATAGTTTTAATAAAGAGGGCTGACAGCCCTACGATATTTAAAGGTTTAACAACGTTGCGTTTTACAGACCCCCACACAACACATTCTTCACTTTTGAATAATATGCTTTAGTGTTATTTATTTATTCTATTCCAACCTTAATACTCTATCACTAGTTATTCTTCGCGTTTCCCCCCTCTTCTCCTCACTGTACTTTAAACGAAGGAAACAATAAAACCTGGCAAAGTCTTTAAATTGTCAAGTGCGTTGTAAAGTGCTATTCGCAGACGTAAGTCGTCCCTCCTGCCTTTGCACAATAAACCCCTTCCCCTTCAACTCCTCTTGTCATAAAGTTTAGGGTTACTAATTCCAGAATGCAAAACGCACTATTTTTACCTCTTCATTAAAAACACCCCTTTTGTGTTCGGTGTCTTTAGGAGGTTGGCGTACAATCCTTTATTGTGTCGTTCGCACTGTTTCCAGGTTGATTATAATGTTGTTTTCAATTGTATGGTAGTGTATTTATCAAATGTAATCGTTGTTTCGCTTTAGAACAGACGAAAGCTATTATATTTCAACTGAAGTTTGTAAAATATTATTTAAATTTCCAATCCTTCAATTGTTGTATTGTCAGTTAATACGAATATATTACACTTAAGTGACATTTTAGATCTAAAATAATACTACTGTTTAAAAACGTATTTTAATATAGTATAGTACTGTTATTACTTTATCGCCGTATCCTACAACCTGTTCAGGTTATACGCATATGTACTAATTACGATAATGAGTGAAGGATGAGGAAGGTTGAGTTTAGAACTAGTGTATCCGCATTTGCGAGGTAAAAGAGGGGAAAACTATTTTTGAAATAATCACCGTCAGCACACCCAACCGGAATTTGAACCCCAATCTCACTGTCATCGGCAGTTTAGGCTAACATCGAGAGTGGGGCCTTAGACCATGTGACCAGACGGATCAGGCTAGTATTATTTATAATAAATAAATTTACATGAATTGTACTTAAAATACATGCTTACTTTAAAAATATAACTTATGAAATATGGCAATAGAATATTAGTCCTGGTTAACGTTAACAATGTTTTGAATATTTTAAGACTTAGCTCTCTCGATAGGCGGGACCACATTGCCAATGACGAGAAGGTTGGGTTTTGAATCACTGTTGGGTGTATTAGGGTTGGCTTTTCATAAATTGTTTTCCACTCTCCCTGCACGCAAATACGGGTAAGTTTCTAAATTAAATCTTAATCATTCACAACATTTTAGCCTAGTTTATAAATATGCATATAGCTCAAATGAATAGTTAGAGACGGTGATCTAAAAAAAAGTCCTAGTATCATCTACGCGTACAAGAATTAAGTATTTTAACTTGATTAAAATTAAATAAAATACAAAATAGTTTACCCTCTTGGTAACAAATCATTTCTACTGAATTCATTAAGAGTAAATATTAGAAAATAGTTTAATCATAGAGGTGTAATATTCTATAATATATCATTGTTATTATTAATAATATTACTCTCTGATGGGTTTTTAATTAAGGGTTACGCAAGTTGGCAAAAGGAATCACACATTTAGTGGACTCCAAATTATTCATACTCCACACTTTAGAAACACTTTGAATCCTACTGGGATTCGAACGAGTCCTGAAAGAAGCTAATCACTTCCTCAACGTCCATGGACAAAATAGAGGTGCAATTCTTATCTAGGTTCATAATTATATTATATTTAAAAAATTAAACTCATATGTAAGGTGTGAGGAGTGTATAGCTTATAGGAAATATACCCAAATTTAAGTGATCGTAGAGTGGAAAACCACTTAGGAAAAGTCACACTCAACCCTCCTCAAAATTTGAACTTAAAATTCCACATTATAAGGAATCTAATATTTTTTTTTGAAGGATATTTTAGACCGTTTATTTAGCACCGCCTCTTACTATCTGTTCAGGCTATACGCATATAATCAAGATTAAGTGTATCCGCATTTGAATGGAAGTATAATGTAAAACCATTTTAGAAAAACCGTCCTTAGTAAAGCCGACCCGTATTTGAACCCGAATCTCACTGTCATTGACAATCTAGTGTATCGCGAGAGAGACGTCTTATACCATGCCGTCACCGGAACAGTTATAAAAAGTATTCTTTGATGTTTAAACCTACTTCGAGTTTTTTAAGGGAAAAATAATTTTTACGAAGAAAAAAATTCCCTTCTGTTTTTTAATCAATGAATTTACGTTCTCTTCTCACAAGTATGGTAATCAATTAAATAGGACACATTCTCCAGTAATGGATTCTGAGTAGGTGGTGTATTTTACCATCCCCCACTAAATCATCCACCTTTTCAATCAGTGCAATGTCCCGTGATAATTAAACAACAGTGACATACCCCTACATTCGTCAGTGTTGAGTCGCATGAGAATCAAGCCGTGCGTGAGGTGATGAGACTACCAACTTTTACCATCTTCTCTGCGATTCAGTTTGGCATTCAGGACTAATGTTGCGATAGTAGTAGGAATTTCTACTCTTACACTCAATATAAACGGTAGCCGTCTTACCTTGGAGAATTATGGATGCGGATGTGGATTCACTAACCCACCCGGTATACATTTACAGGTATATATGTACGTGTGTAGTGGCCTTAAGGTGCGGCAAAAGGGAACGCGAGTAATTTTACAGTTTTTATAACATTACATTTTTTTTTTTTGCCAAAATAAATCAAATATTTCTCCAGTAGCAACATAGAGTTTAGTTTTCTGCAAATGTTAATATCAACAAATCTTTAATATATATCAAGAGTGTTTTGGAACTTTGTCAAAACTTTTTAAACAAAGAGAAGACGTTTTAAAAAAAAAAAATTCTTTATTAAAAATTTTTCAAAAAATTCCAGGACAGATATTCAAGATATGTAAGTATTAGTATGTGCAGAAAACTAAACTCTCTGTTGCAACTGGAAAAATATTTGATTAATTTTAGTCAAACAAATTTAATTCTATAAAAACTGTAAAAATACCTGCTCTCTCTTCGGCCGCACCTTGAGCTATTGCATGTACACTTCCATGAATCACCCTTCCTAATCACCATAATCTCAAATTAAACTTTTAATATACTTTAATCCTTTACCAATTATAGATGTAAATTAATTCATGATACAAAATCAAATCAAAATCAAATACCACCAAAATATTAAAGAGCTTAAATTATAAAAATTAAACACAAGTTTTGGAAAATGAACGGATGGCTACATCATTGAAGACACCTGGGAACACACTGAAATCGGTAGGCATGAGCACAAAGACTTCACTTTCGCAATAAAAAGGGTAACAAGTGCAGAGAGATCGGGGCTCGATTGTTTGTATCGTCATATCTTAATACTTGTCCTGTTCACACGCACTGATGATAATTACTCTAATGGAGTAAGGATGAGTAATTAAGTATTTTAGAGGTAATATAATCGCATTTACGTGGAAGAAGAGTACAATCAATTTATATAAAACAGCCCTTTAGTAACGACTACCAAGATTAGAACCCCAAACTCCCGGTCATCAGTAGGCAAGTCTAACACGAGAGTAACGCCTTAGACCAGTCAACCGCCAAAGTGGGCTGGGTTCAAATTCCGGCCTCGTGTATTGATGGTTTTTCCCTCGCACTCAGTCCACACAAATGCTGGTATATTTCTCATAAATTATCTGTAAACCTTTACGCCTTTAGTGTAAATATGTGGATTTACGGACGGGTAGTAAGATGCGCTGCCCCATCCGCACCCCTAAAAATAAATGACAAAGGCACGACGCTTCCTTTTAATTAAACCTCCCCCCCCCCCCCTTTCTGTCCCTTATACCAATCTTTACCTTGATTCATATCTTATCCCCAATTCAGTAATATAATAATTGGCCAATT
>CABEEJ010000002.1:10920-21024 GCA_901482245.1 Timema douglasi | reverse complement strand
CGACGCTTCCTTTTAATTAAACCCCCCCCCCCCCCTTTTTTTTCGTTCGTTTTGGTTTATGTGTGTTGCGTGTTCTGTTTGATAGCTCCCTCCCCGGTCATATTCCTTCCGTGCCAAGTGTTCCTCAGAGTCGTATTACGAGGAAGGTATGTTCCTCCTGCCCACCAAGTTCTCTAAGCTCGCTACGAGGAGAGTCAAGAAGACGAAATTGAGAGGCAGGTCCAACACTTATTTTTTTTAAAAGAGAGATATTTCTCCGTATCGGGTGTTTACGACCCATAAAAGCCTTCCCATGTTCTTATGACTGCTTTTTTTTTTTCAAGACAACAAAATTATATGTGCATTTTTTTTTATCTTGGCATATTATGGATTTTTTTTAACGTTAGGTTAAGAATAATGATTTGAAAACCTGTAAGAACCGACAAAACGAAATAAAAACTTTATTCACAATTATTTCCAATTATTTTTCCAAGTTAACGTCAGTCCCTTTTATATATATATATATATATATAAAAGTGTGTGTTTTTAATCACGTTCACATATGTTATATCATTGATGCATACTACTCTTTTGAGCTGTACGATTACGTGATCGGGTGACCTGGTGGTCTAGGGGTAATGTGTCAGACTTCTGTGTTGGGGGTCAGAGGCTCAATCCTCGGTCTCAGCAGAGATTTATCTGATTGCCAAACCCTTCCTTCACCTCTGACAAGACGTGTATTAACCACAACTTGTGAATGTTGGGAATGCCAGGCCTCCACCGTGGTTCGGATTCCACATTAAACTGAAGGTCCTCCATTTCATTTCACAATCACCCTACCATTACACATTAGCGTAAGTGCGTATAACCCAAACGGGTGCTGATAATAATAATAATAATAGCTTATGTGATGTTTATATTATTGTAACAAGAACGAGGAAGTGAGAATTTAGAAGAAATATACCCTCTTTTACGTGGAGTAAAAGTAAGAAACCATTTAAGAAAAACCACCCTTAGTACGCCCGACCGGTATTTGAGCCCCGATCTCCCCTAATTGGCATTCTAGTATATTACGAGAGTAACGCCTTAGACCAAGTGTTTATCAAAGTGTGTTTCTCCCATGTTAGATTGCTATAACCACTCATAGCAAGTATTGTAATCCACTAGTAAATTTAAAGAAGAGAAAATTGGTTTTACAATTGTAATGCACCAATAATCTCTTTGCTGTAACTTCAAAAAACCCCGAGTAATAATATTTTTTTTCATCCCCTTTTTCTACTACCTGTTCAGGTTATACCCAAATATGATCATTACTCTAATGGAGTAGGAATGAGGAAAGAAGCATTTTAGAGATAACCTACCCACATTAGCGTATTAGGAGGGTGGGAAACCATTAGGAAGGACCACCCTTGTTAGACATGAATGCAATTCAAACCCCGATCTCTCCGTTAATAGAAGTTCAGTCTAACTGGACAGTAACGTCTCTTCAGATCACTCAGCCACTGAAGTGGGGGTCCCAAGTAATAATTACAGCATTAGTTATATTTACGTTTTGTTTTACACGTGAAAGTTTATCTGTATATCGGAATGATAGATAGTTAACATCCCGTAAAATACGTATAAACTTATAGTTAGTTACATGTAACCAATTTGGGGAAATTCAATAAATTTTATCCGCATTGTCCATTTATTGAAAATATTTTTTCAACGCCTTTGTTCAATGCCTTCATACGATGAAGAATCTACATCGCTATATGTAAACATGTACACGGAATATTTGTGTTTCTTGGTTTCGACCCTGTCAGCTCAATAGCTCTCCTAACCGACCAGTAATTCTTTGTCACTGTGTCCCAAACATATTCGATGTAATTAATGGCATTCTGAGTTCAGACTTTGACCACCATATATATATATATCGTGACTGTCCCCTTCCAAAAAGGCCTTGAAGCCCTTTAACCCCCCCTGCCCTCCCCCCACCTTCATTTTCCCCCCAAAAAACCTATCCTAGTAGTTCTGTTACTTATTACTCCGTGAGCTAAAACCCACCTCTCGCTCTATCATTTCCCTCCTCTTGTTACTAATCGTTCATCTACTACAAGTTTTCACTTCCCCACTCTCCCCCCTTTTACCCCTTTATATTTGACGCCTAGGTTGCACAGTTGGTCCCGCAATTAGCTAATCAATCAGACGCCATGAGTCCCTGAGTAATGTTGCGTCGCACACCTCCCCTTCCTCCACGCTTACCCCTACACTTCACACTTGTGAGTTATGATGGCCATGTTGGGCGGTGAGGTGGGGAGTGGTAAGGGGGGGATTGAGGCGAGGAGTGGAATGTACTTCTCTAGTTGCTATCATCCTTTCTCTGTGTCGCTTCAGTTCACTAATCTCTCGTGGAAACTGGCTGCTATTATTTATCTCTCAAGTGTAATAATGTTATAGACAAATTTTACACCTGGGTAATGTGTCTCAGAGTTTCCACTTGAAGTGATCATAAAAACACTGTAAGAGAAGGAAAAATAAATTAATTATATTTGATCACATATTTAAGTTTACATTTGCACATTCCTGTACCGGTGGATAAACAATTCTGAGACGTTAGATGATGAATTGCATTACATTTGGTAAATCATTTCAAGGGATGGTTGAGGTTCGAATTTCATCCAGGTGTACTGATTATGGTTCAGTACCTATTAAATTGAATATTGTTTTTTTTTTTTCATCTTATTTACTCGCTGATTCAGATGCAATCTTTTCTGATATACTCTCCTGCTCTATAACACTTTGGCTAGGTGAGTAATACCACCTCTGTTGGACGTAACACGATATTTATCATTGTTTAATATTTAGATTTAAATTAAATATAGTTTAAAAATGACATCTGGGCATGGAAATTGAATTTTTGACTAGGTGTTAATTTTTAACGGTAATAATATTGAGTAATACCAAGTAATTTCCCCTCCCATTAATATTTTGACTTTAATTTTTGATGACAATTTTATTTCGTGCAGTTTGTCAATCTAGTCTTATGTAGTTCAACTAGATTACATGATTATTTATCAAAATTACACCTTCCTGTGGTAGATACAAATAGATATTTGTTAAAATAAATGTTTTGACCTTTTAAGTGTGAATTAAGAAGAATCCTTGTAAGGCATAGTTAAGAAATCGATGTCAACAGAACATCGAATTATTGGAGGGGTGAAAGATCATTTGGAGGAGAGATATGTGTGAAGAGTTAAGGAAGGGTGTCTGTAGGGTTTCAGGCAGGAGTAGCGTTTCCGAGGGTAATTTGAGAGGAATCAGTGACCCGCACGTAAAGCTTGAAGGCGTCATCCCGTTTACTTTCTCTTATTATGAAAGTAATCAATGACGAAGATATGCCTCTCTCATTTCTGACTCTTTGACGTTCTAGCATTACTCATTTCCTTGTTTGGGAATAAGGATAGAAAATGGACGAAAATATATAAGGAAGATGGAATTTTGAATTATTTGGTGGTTTTTTTTTGTTCATGCTCCACGTCCAAATACCTGTGCGGAATATCCGCACTAATGAGGATGGGATGAGGAAGGTAGTACTATTATAGTAAATGTACCAGAGTTTTAGTGGAAGGAAAAAAGAAATCTATTTTATAATAATAGCCTTTCAGAACCATGTATCATTTATATATGGTTAGTGAGTTTAAATATGTATGAACAGTTTTAAGTAGCAATAACGGTATTGAAAAGTTACTAAAAAGTGGTTGACATCTCACCTGCTGTCAAGGAAAGTAAAACTCAGAATAAACCAAATAATAATTTTACCTACTATCCTTTAGGGTTATGAAAAATAGTTTTTTTTATCTTATATGGTGAAAATAAAGGTAGGGTATTTAAAAACAAGTTATTTAGGAAGAATTTTTGTCCAAATGGGGATGAGTGTAATAGGGAGTAGAGGTGGTTGCATATTTATGAGTTACGAATACCTTGTACTCATCACAAGATATTTTTTGGATAATCAAGTCTCGTAGATTACGGTGGGCAGGACATGCAGCTCGAATGGAAGAAACTAAAACCATGTTCAGGGTTAATGAGAGGAGACCATCAGGAACCCCTAGATGCAAATGGGAGGATAACATTAGAATCAACCTGAAAGATATAGGGTGTAATGAGGTGGACTGGATATAGATAACTCAAGATAGGGATAGATCTAGGGCTGTTGTAAGTGTGCTAGTGAACTTTTAAGCTCCCAAAGCAATAGAGAAAGTAAGTAAGCAAGCCCATAAGAACACACAACCGGTATTTGGATCCCAAAATCTCCATCCATGTCAAACCAGACAAAACCAGAATTAAATTTGTATCCACGTGCCTACCGTTGCTAGTGTGGGTTACTACAATCGGTTAACATGTGATAAATAATTTCAAAACAAGGGTTCTGCATAGTTTTTGAAATAATATAATAATTATTATTTGATTTTATTAATTAAAAGTATTATGGTCAAGAAGAGTATTTATCTACATCAAAGATTTTTTTAATGTATAGGCTTACTGTCAAAAATAATATTATTATCAAACAATAGATGGAATATTTAAACTTTTTTTTATTTAAATGTTACAATAACCAAACTTTTCTTGATTTAATGGCGTTTACTTCTACTGTAGAGCGAAACGAACCGGAGACGACACAAAGAGTTAAGAAGGAAGAAGAGGAAATAAGGATAGAAACGGATTCATGAGAAGCAGGAAAGTGTTCGATTGGCTTTCTGGAATATTAGGGCTCAAAGATCAAAAGAGGTTTCACCCCTTCTCCCCTTTGTAACCCTGTGACTGCTTCATGCGGAACGGTAACGATGCGCCCTGTGATGCGGAATACTACTTTTGTGACGTTCTTAAGCTGTTTATAATGAGCTGAAATTTGTCACTTCAAATATAATAAGTACATATCTCTGAGTGTGCTCGTTATGTCTGAGAAAACATTCTCATTCGCTTTATCTTCGGTTCAATAATCAGAGCTTATATACGCCCGTATATTTCTAAAAGTGATATTCTTTAAATTAAAAAATAAAGTAGAGAAAATTGAAATAATATAAATAATAATAATAGTGCCTAGTAACTATTTATATTTTGCCTTGGGAAAATAAATTGAGATTATTTAGTAATCTAGGAATACATACCCGTTTATATGTTATTTGTTAAATAATAATAAGAGTATCTGACAGTCACTAAAATTAGTAAAACTACTTTAATATATTTATACGTAAGGCTATACGATTTAGAAATACCAAATTGTTAGCTAGTTTCATTACGAATAATATAGTAATATGTTTTCGATATATATTTTTTTAAATATTGTTTTCTAGACTGTATATTCTTCTGTTTTTGTAATGTATCTAAATCCTAACTAAATTTTTCACCCTAAGTAAAATCTATTTATTTTTCTCTCTCTTCTTATCATTAATTCCTTACAGTATCAATATGTTTTTATACTTCTGTTTAGTTTTGTTTTTACCAAACAATTCTAAACTCATGCCAAGTTTGATCAGATATTGCGAATATATACACACTCACTATATATATATATATATATATATATTCAAAACCTTACTTTATCAAAATGTATCAATATAATGGCAAAGGACATTCTTATTATTTTTATTGTTTAATTTTGCAAAGTAAAATTTTAGGAAACAAAATTATCAAAAGAAAAATGTAATAGACTGAGCTTAATTTTTACTGTGAAACAAGGATTTAATCCTAAACAGTTGTTGTAATGGTGAATCTTACACACAGTTTTCCATTATTTTTTTAGAGTGAATAATCTTAATATTCTCCCTGACTACCTATGTTATCAGGCCAAAATTATATTTTTCCATTGTACATTATTTTGAATCGCAAAATTACATAGACAACACCAATATACTTTTTTTTATCACTGCTTATTACTACCTGTTCAGGTTGTACGCATATGAACTGATCACGCTCATGAGTTAGGGATGAACAAGATTGAATTTAGAGGAAATGTATCAACATTTGCGTGTAGGTATAGGGAAAACCATTATGTAAAACCACTGTCAGTACACTCAACTGGGGTCTGAAACTTGAGCTCCCTGTCATTAGCAGTCTAGTCTATTGCGAGAGTAACAACTGTAAGTTGTATTCTCATTTAATGTTGCTACTTTTTTTTATTAATGATTGCTTATGCATATTCATTCCTTATTCTGAAACAGGTATTGGCATAGTTCAACGTTTAAATTAGACAAGTTACCCTTTCGACTCGTGCTTGCGGGGTTGATGAAATATTTAGAGTTGATTCTATTCAACAGGTGCGAGGGACCTGTCCGAAACTAAGTGTTGGAGGTCGAGGATATAGCTGCGTTGGGTTGCACCGCGGGTAAGTGTAGGTTAAAGGGGGAGAGAGAGGGAGGGGGTGTCTGTCCCAGGGGCTCACTTTACCAGTCGGGCTACGACCGGCCAGAGAGCAGCCAGGTGATGCATAAGTGATGCCAAGGCTCTAGCTTCTGAAATACTTAGGAGGAAAATAGCTTCAGGGGGTTAGGGACTTTCCCCCTGCCTTTTACTCTTCAGCCCAGTGGTCGTAAGAAGTGATAAAGAAATAAGCTTGAAACGCTTTTATTCGAGAGGGTGCTAAAGGGAGAATAAGAGGAGGGGTTTCTTTACTTTTCCCTTTCATCTAAAACTTTCGAGGGTGTTTAAATCATGTCGGTGAGAGTAGTTTTAAAATATTTAATATGGTCGGATTTACTCTACGCACGAAGTTCCTTTTCCAAGAGTGAGAAAGCGATTTCAGTGATTTGGGTGAGAACTCTAAAGAAGGAAAATATTTGATTGTTAATTCATAGTTCAATCCTATTAACTAGATCTCAAATTAGTAAACTTTATATTTTCACTTTCTCGCTATTTTACAGGTAGAGAAAGTATTGTGATCGTAGAAAAACTCGGACTCAAGATTTTTATGAATCTTGACGTTTCATGACCCCCCGGATCCAAAAAAGGTGTTTTTGACTTTCCGTCTGTCTGTACCTCCAATTAAAGCCTAAACTATTTTACAGATCAGGCTAAAACTTGGTAATTAGGGTTTTCATATGGTTGCCTCGAGGTATTTTTGGAATTGGATATCTAACCCTAAAATTAAGGGTAGTTTACTGAAGGGCAAAAAAGAGAAAAAGTCGATTATTCTCTAAATCGGCTCAAACGATTTTTTATTAAATCTCATTTCTAAACATTTCTAAATATTTCAAACAAAATGGTTTCTCTCAATATTTCGGCAAAATGACTTTAAGGGCTCTGGTCCAATGCGTAAATTATCTCTTTTTATAATATCTCCTAAACTATTTGAGATATGAAATTACTTATCGTTACAAATATATAGATCTTATAATAATACAAATATTTGCTTGAAAGTTATTGGTTTTATAAAAATATGCTTCTTATAAAATATTTGTATAAATATTTTTATAAAACCAATAACTTTCAAGCAATACGTGTATATATATAGTGAAAGTTATTCGTTTTATAAAAATATGCTTCCTATAAAATATTTGTATTATTATAAGATCTATATATTTGTAACGATAAGTAATTTCATATCTCAAATAGTTTAGGAGATACGTATATATATATATATATATATATATAACTTTTCGAACACAAAAGGTAAAAGTTAAAAAATATATATACGTGTGTATATATATTTATTTTAACTTTTCGAACACAAAAGGTAAAAGTATTGTGTCCGCAAAAGAAAATATAACCTGAAATGTTAATGGATGTCAACGTCTCAAGACACCCCAAACCCTAAACAGTGGTCTTTGCAATGACGTTTGTCTGTGTGTCTGTTTATACTTAATATTAAGAGTAGTTTAAGAAAGGGTGAAAAGAGACAAAATCTATTTTCTCAAAACCGACTTTAACGATTTTGGTTAAAATTCGTATCTAGGTGTTGATTAAAATTATAAATTAACTGCCTATTTTCATTTTACCATGAAAATGAATTTTGGGGTACTTTAAAGAAGTAGAAACCTCCGTATCTCGTTAACTATTTAAGATATTAAATAACTTATCATTGCAAAATGGTAGTAGTATTAAAATAAAAAACTTTTATATTAAATATATGTCTATAAATCCATCAGTTTCTGAGATATTGGAAAATATATTGATACAATTCTGTGAGCTTTAGTTGTAAAGAGATACTACTTAAGTTTAAACGCAATAATTCTCCAATACCATAGAGTAATTAAATATAAGTAAGTCTTTAAAAGTTTATTTTGTTTTTCCTTATACCTCTTAGAAGAAATGTTTGTACAACAATGATCTATATCCATTTTAGACTCAATAGTCAATATTTACATTTTTTATTGGTCAAACTTTATAAATGAGGAATTTAATAGCAATGCGATGATATGAAGATTTTCAACACCTAATGAAATGTCGAAAATATTAACAGGAAGTTGAAATTTTAATACAAAGTGTTGACCCTTGTGGACCCAACATTGATCTTTTTTTATCAGTCCAAACATACAAATGAGGAGAATAATTCTTTAAAAGCAAAATTATTAAATTTAAAAATGGGAGTAAAAAAATTACATAATTATATTGCAATTTATGCATGGGTTTGCTAGTGTATATTATTTAGTTTCACATATATTATGAGTTTCGAGAAAATATCTTCATTTTCAAACAATAGAGCGAGAAAGTCCGTGCGGAATTTCGTACCATTTATTTTGTGAAAGTGTATACTCTACTTTCTTTCATAATAACTGGCACAAATATGTGAGAGTTGTTAGTTTTAAGATATATAAGCTTATCTGCAAATATTAAAAAAAAAAATTCTTTGGTATTAGAAAAATGTTATTGTACTTACGTAAGTTAAATTTGATGTCTCATACTTAAGAAAAAAATTAAATGCTCTTGTTATTTAGATACGTAATATATTAATATATTCAATATTCGTTTTATTTTAGAAATTAAATAGTATGTTTATAGAAACTTTTTTTTTTCGAAGATTGACTTAAATTTAATTTAATCCTAATTTAACAATCCAACATAGAAAGTATGTTTTAATTTGTAGGGATTACATAATTAATACTAACAATTTAATATAAGGGTTAGGATTAAGAATATATCTTAGAGTAAACTCAGCCAAGATTACGTGGAAGGAATATGATAAAAACTAAATGAAAGATCAATGTGTGTATCCAGTCGACAATGAAAAACCCGACCGCCTCATCAACGTTGATCAAAGTCAATTAGAGTTTTATGCCTTATACCTCAACCAACACTTATGGCAGTTTTATGGTTAGGCTGCTGAGGGAATTACTGACAGTAAAGTGAATTTATTTAATAAAATCTCATATTAAAGTGGAAAGGAATGAGTATTAAAAGTTCGTATTTTTACACGCTTTTATAACTAAACACATTTTTTTAGAAAAATAAGTATAAAATTGTTTCAATATTAATAATTACGTTAATTTTACATTTATGTTATTCTGAAAATTTCTACACTATTGGTCATGAGTGGTCCAAAATTTTATCAAAACCTTTTTTTCTTATTTTAAAAATGTATTTCCTTATACTGTGTTACTCGCTGTAGATTTTCAAGAATTGTTTAGAAAAAATCTGTAGAAAATTATGTTTAATCTAATGAAGCAATATTTAATTAGTTTGGCTAAACATATTTTTTTATTAATGCCAACAAAATAAATAATTTTACACAAGCTTTCGTGCTACCTTAAATTGTGGACATGGGTGACTGAAAATATATGGTATCATTTTATATTTAATACCAAATCAAACTATAGCAATTTAAAAAAAAAAACTAGTGACGTTTCTGAAGGACACTCAAGTGTTGACACAGTACAAAATAATTAGGGTTTTATTCTCTTTTAAAAATAAAAAGAATAAACCTTTTAATTTTATAATTTTTATAATTATTTGTTTTCAAAAATGTATATTTGGTGAAAAAAATTACATAAATTGTATCAAAAGGAACTTCTTGGTCATAGTCCTCAAGTACCTCTTAAGTGTTAGTGTATTATAATGGTTCTAAGAGGGGGAGTGAGGGTTAGAGGACTTATGTAGCACTTGGTGGACTCGGCTCCTCCCCTCTCTCCCGTCTGTCTCATCCTCACG
>CABEEJ010000002.1:0-10495 GCA_901482245.1 Timema douglasi | reverse complement strand
GGTCTAGGGGTAAGGTGTCAGACTTCTATGCTGGCGGCCGGGGTTCGATCCTCGGTCCCGACAAAGATTTATCTGATTACCAAACCCTTCCTTCACCTCTGACAAGAAATCTTGTGAATGTGAGGAATGCCAGGCCTCCACCGTGGTTCGGATTCCACGTTAAACTGTAGGTCCTTCATTTCATTTCACAATCACCCTACCACTACAAATTAGCGTAAGTGCGTATAACCCGAACGGATAGTAAGACACGGTGGTAATAATTATAATAATAATCATAATCTAATACCATAGATTTCTAGGGATTCGATTGTCTGTATTTAATTAAAGCCTTTTTTTTAAGGATAATTGAAAACTAGGATTATGCTTGATAAATACATCTCTCTAAATAAAACATTCTATGAAGATTTATGGTTTTTTGACAATTGTTTGGATTAGGTTTATATTATAGCTTGTCATTTGTTTCTGCCATAAAATTACAGTTGATTAAATAAATATATGTCTTAGAGATATTGGCACGCTAACAATTGAATGAAATTGATTGAAAAATCATAAATATAGAGAAAAATAAACTGTGGTCAATCTGATTCAGTGAAAGTCTCCAATTTTTAACTAACCTTTTCCAGCTGTACGCAAGGCTTACTATGCATAGTTTTGTAATTTTAACTACTATATATTAAGTTGATTATTAAATATATTTGCTTAGGTATATTTCAATGATTAAAAATAGTTCAATTGGGTGTGTTATCCTAACTATCACCATAATTTTACACTATTATAATAAAACCAAACATGAGTCCAGTACTGGGGCGTAGTGGATAGGAGCTAACAAATGTCCGACACAAAAAATACTACGTTTAATTAATTATTATACCTACTGTATTGAGTTATCTATACCATGTGTCGGTTTTCGTTTTATCTCGATGTTATGTTAAAGTCTTTCCCCAACTATTCAGTATCTACTAACTGATATATCCTTTCAAAATGTATCAATGAGCTTTACGCTCTTTTGTTTAAGACTAATAGTTTTTGTTGTATCCGTTAATGTCCAGCTAGATACTCTTTGGTCCTCTGTATCCTTTCTCTTTTATCACCCTTAACTCCTCCTTGTAAACCCCCTCCCTCACCCGTAGATCTCTGTAAGTCCATTTTCTACCCTTTTATCTGGCCACCTCACTCAGAACTTCAAAACCAACACTGTCCCTCAACCTACTATATAATCCACCAGATTTATTTTTATTTTTCTCTCTGGGTACATCTAGTTGAAAATCTCTTTGTATGGCCGAATGGTTCGTGTTAGTGTACCATAAAAGTTTAAATGTATCTTTTATTAGTTTTTATCAAATTGTGAAACTATAAATTGGAAAATTGGATCCTCGTAAATTAAAATCTAAGTTAAATTTTCATTTATATAAAAAATATCCTGACTATATTAACATTTAAGGTAAAAACAATGCCTGATTAGGTTTATTTCTTCTAGTTGTACAAAATAGTTAAGATAATTGTATAGATGGACAAAAACTAAAACACTTTTTAATCTAAAGATATTATTAATAAAATATTCAAATTCAAAATTAATTCATAACTTTGCTAAAAATACTAAAAAACTAGAAAATCATATTTAATAAATATGATAATATCATTAGCAACGCTTTAATTTTCAAATTTATTTAAATTTGAGTAGATAAATAATACATTAATTTATATACATTTTTATTTAATGTATTTGTCATAACTATAATTCTGTTTATAACAAAGCTAGTATAAATATTGGTACCTGTGCAATTCCTCGTCTAGTAACCGACTATTCTAACGACTTGTGAAGTATTATAACTTATCATGACGACTCTGGTGAAACTTTGTTGAAGCGGCAGTACCACGGTCATGTCGTTCTTCATTAAGGCAGAAATGGTTGGCCAAATGGAGCAGGCATGGCGTGTCTTCCCGCTACAAATCTGGTCAGCAACCATCCTTGCTTTAGGCTTTCACGCCTTTCCCTTCGCTTTCACGTGGTTTTGCCACCCTCAAGGAGGTTGGGGGGAGGGGGGGGAGCGAGGATGTTTCACTCTGAAAGTGAATGGATAAAGGGCTTTTAAGTTTCCCCCTATATAGCCTCTATATGAACTATTGAGCAGCTCTAATGGATTTTACTACATCTCCTGTGTGTTTGTGTGTGCGTGTGTGTGTGTGTGTGTGTGTGTGCGCGCGCGCGCGCATGTGGAAAGGGGTAGAAACGGGGGGAGGGGGGACGTAGTTGTTTCGTGTCGTACTGTAATGCGTTAGACTGAAAATCGTGTCTAGTTTGTGTTAAAAGAGAACTCTTTAGTATTTGTGTGTGTCTGTGTGTGTATAAATATATATATGTCGTTATCACTAAACTCTGTTAATTCATTCGTACATAAGAGCTTGTCACGACTCGGATGTCATTTAAAAATAGAGAGAGAGAAAAAGAAGTAGATGTTTGTAGATAAAATTTATTTGTGTGGAAAAAAGGTAATATTTTATGTTTAGGAGTACACCTCTGATTTAATTGATCTTACTTCACTTGAAAAGTTTAAATACCAAATAAGACATTATTTTATATTTGGGATATAGTTTATAATAAATATATATTATTCAGATTTGATTAATCACGGGTTCATCCAACCATTTATTTATACTAATTCTTATAATATATTTCTCTAAAAATTCATCAGTTCATTATATGAATAATTTCAATTTAATTTCCCTTTACTAAAGTGATGGCCAATATTCTACATTGTAAAATACAAATGAAGACATGAAAATATCTAATAAATACATTGGTAAATTATAAACTCACCTAAGCAAACATTTCAACTAGTAAATGAATACATTACGTTGATACAGTGAGGTATGGTGGCTAAAATAAAATAGAATAAAATGGAAATTATCTATATAAAACCAACCTAAAATAAAAGTATGTTTTTAAATATTTCTGTGAAGATGTAAATAAAATTGTAAGATGATTCAATAGATAATTCTTCGAATTTGGGTTTTTTATTTTATGATAAAAGTCTAATTCAACAAATCTAGAGTGTTCAATACGAATACAAGGGCTAAGGGGGTTGAGCTTTTGAATTTTGAAGAGGCCTTAAAAGGGACATAAATATCTACATATTCAAGAGCAAGCTTACTTAAATGATTTCCACTGAAAATGTTAAAAACATAACTAATATTAAAGACATAATAATATTAAATAATACTGTATTATAGCCATAGAATCTACCAGTAAGAAAATGTCATTTAAATTATATATCAAATGAAATGTTTACTTTGTAAATTTAAGAACATTTCAGTTATTTTTTAAACACTTAAAAATATTCAATAACTTTCAGACGAGTATTAAATTATTTTATATCATTCCATTTGTTAATTTAATTTAATTAAATCACAATTTGTAGATGTGTGTATTTATAATAATATAATTAATATTGTAAAAGGTTTAGCAGGTAAATAATTTGTCATCATACTAAAAATAATAGCAATTCATAGTTAAAGCATAATTCATATCTAGGGGCTACAAATTTAGATATTTTTAGTAATAGATCATGAAAATAAAACCACTTAAATATGTTATACAACATCTTCAAAATAACTATCAACGAAGAACTCGACGGCTTTTTATGTGCTATAAATAATATATTCAGAGCCAATATCAATTCGTTGAGACTAAAACTTTAATTTTGTTACTTCTATAAAGCTGCTCCTTTTCATCAAACTTAAATTAGAATAACGGGCGTCTCAAAATACTTCTCTCGGAGTTTTTGATGCTATTTGAACTTTAAGTGGATTCACATGTATCTGCAGGAAGGTTTAGAACCAAAACTCTTTGTTACAAATATCCCACGCCTCCTACCGAAGTTCTGTAATATCATTAATTAGCTAAACCTTATTCTTGATAGCATTTAGATAACCATTTTAAACTTATTCAATTATTTATTCCTTTATTATTATTCTTTTTTCTTTATGATATGAGTCATTCTAAATTCTCGTTTTAAACAAAATAATTCCTTGTTACTTGCCCAAAGTATTAGGTAAACTATACTTAATTTTATTTTTACTAATATAATTTAATACACATTTATTAAAATCATGTAAGCCCTTCGTAAATTGAATTTCACATAAATCTTTTAGTTGATTTAAGTATCTAAATATGAAATAGTTTTCCATGATTGAAAATTAAAGTTACATTTAATTCTAATAATGTGTAATGTATATAAATTTACGGACATTTTTTATAATTGTAAAGTTAAATACAATATGAATCTTAAAAACAAAATTCTTAATATTGGGCTAATTAACAATTTTAATATTCTCTTAGACAATTTTATTATTTGACCAATACAAACTAAACTTGTAAAATGTCTTCAAAATTTTGAAATATTGCAATCCATACTTAATTTATGTTTTATAAAGGATAGTTTTTAAGAAAGTTAGAAACATATAAGATTTAAGCTTAGCAAATAATGAAAAAATTAGACAATCATAACATATATTTGTATATTTAAGAATCGAGTAGCCAAAGCTATTATATTGTTTTAATGAGGAGATTTCATATTCTGAAAATTGAAAATTGACATCTAGAAATAATAATAGAACCCAGGACCTTTGACCAAAGGTCCCGGGTTTTATTGCCTTGTCCATGTGTCATTTTTAAATTTTCAGAATATATATTTGTAAACACATTTGTGAATAGTAGAGTAATTAAATACTTTTCCATAAAACTCAAAACAATTCTCCAACAACACCTCTGTGCCTGGAATAGATCCATATATTAATATAATAAATTAATAACGTATTTTTAGTGTCTCACTTTGTCATCTCTGTCATATTTTAATAAATCTATTTATTGTAATTGAAACTCGCGATGCTAGGCAAACAATTCTATTGTTTTTTGCCTGTGTATTGATGGTTTGGCTTTGAATCCCATATAGGGGAACTTAGTCATTTTCCTAAATTTTTCCGGGTACATTTCCGTTAAACTACAACTTGCTTATTCCTACCCTATAACGTAATTAAAATTCTTGTCACCGGATGGTAAGTAAGATGCAGTGAAAGGAAAAAACAATTGAAATTTAAAATATATACATTTGAAGTTAAGGAATTATATTTAAAGACTCTATTTAGTCAGTTGAGAACTATATAATATCAAAAATTAAATGAGCATTATATGCATTTTGTAAATGTTTCTAAACTAGCCTCCTCGTCCTATGTCCTTGGATTAGGTAATATGGGTTAACCCAATAGGTAGCTGTATTATCCACTTTGGTGGTTGAATGGTCTAGTGAGTCACTCTCACAATATACTAGACAATCAATTGGCGGGAAAATCGGGGCTTGATCCCGATACTGAGGTTTTTTTCCCTACATGATTTTCCACTCTCCATTCAAGCAAATGTGGGTACACCTCCTCTAAATTACACTTTAAAGAGCCATATCACATTTAAGTATTCAATATATAGGCGTATTAAACGAACGAGTGGGAAGATTGGGATTTAAAAAAAGTTTATAAAAAGCTGTAATGAACTTGTCAGAAACGCCTGTAAACTGAGTACTATACAGACCGCATTACCGTGCCGTCTTGCGGAGTACTCTAAGCTCCACGGCTCTCTCTGTAACTATTTATTCGTAGCGTGTGGCTAAACACATGGTTCAGATTACGTGTAATTGGTTTGTAACGAGAGTAGCGTGGCTTCTAATAATTGTATACACGGTCCTACCGGCTCTCCTAATGGGAAATACACACACTGTAATTATTTTGTTAGCAGCATTATGTTTTCTTTTGCGGCTTGTAAAGGCCAGTAAGCGCGTGTTTATTAATGATCCCATGGAAAAGTCTCAAGTAGCATCGCTTCTTATGTTACAAACCATATTATGGTAATTTGTAACCTTCTTTTCAAACCAAAACGATTATGATGAACATTATTTGTGGTGGATACTGTCAAGAGCATACTCAAGGTCAAGTGATACGCTTAAATGTTTAAATGTTGTCCACATAATGGATTAAATAGTCACGCTGTTAAGTAGGTATAGTTTTAAGTGTAACTAAATACCATAATTTTTAAATTAAAAACTGACGTCTGAACACGCGAAAAGTCCAGTACATCCACAAGGTGCACCCGTGGATGAGGGGTTCAGTCTATTCTAGTCCGTTATACCGATGAGTTGGAGAAATGAGTTTGATTTCCTTCTGAGTCTGTTTTTCTTCAATTTTTTCCCATAATTCTTCAACACAAATTCTTGTTTATCTTTTGAAATATTATGAATTTCTCATTCTGACTACTATATTGCATATATCCATATGGCTTCAACGGGTTGTTAAATGAAATAATTAAAAATAACGGTGTCATTAAATGTTGTGGGACGTTAAAATAAAATACTTGGCATTATTAGACTAGTGGTCGGCATTCCTGTCATTGAAATGAGGGCCAAGAGTAAGGGTTGATTGCAATATAATATTTTTCCACAATATGTAGTTTTGTAATACTTCAATATTACCTTTCACTTTATAAGTTTCCCCCTTTTTCAATAGAGAATGCATCCCTTAGTTGCTGGGGGTGATAATCAAGTGAATATCCGCTGGACAAACAAGTTAAATAGATAAGGGAGGGTTTTTGGCACTTATACTTTATTCATTTCATGGCCCTTTTTATTGTAATTTATTGTTTATCCATGACATTTTCAAACCATTCTCACTATATTTTAGTATTTTTGACCGTTTCTCTTTTCTTCTTTAATTAGTTAAAAGGTTTTTTTTATCGTGTTTAAGAAACTAATGGCACTTTTATGAGGACGAGTCTTTAAACATGAATCATGATAACATAATAGCTCTTTTTAAATTTGCTACAAGATGACAGTCTATAATTTCATGGGCACTTAATGTAGGGGTGTGTTGGTATCCTGTTTTGATACTTCTGATGAGAGAGCAATGGGCCACTTACAGATTCTGTTTTACCACCCCTCGAAAATCAATTTTAACCAAACCACATGGATTCTCAAAAATATTCGGTCAGTGTCTTAAATTGAAAGATTCCAATTCGGTTTGAAGACTGGACTTAATTTTTTTTGAGTAAATTAATTTCTAAATATCCCATTTTGATTCCTGGCTATCCCCACCAAGATATACCATATCTAAACCTAAGACTAATTTAGTTTTTTCTGCCAGAGATGGGAAGTCTGAGTTAAAATATTGGCTGGGTGTAATCAGGGTGTATTTTTCTAAATGCTATCTCGGCTTCTCCTTCACTCAATTTCGCGTACATTTTATCAAAATTCTAAATTCACAATCCTTTCTAAATTGACGTAACTAAAAACATAGATGCAATGAATAGAAATAAAAGATTTCTGGTTCTAGTAAATATCGACGATGACAAGATTTTTAAATATATTTTTCATGAACCAGTGATACATCTTTATAAGCCAATTATATATGATAATGAGACAGTAATGTCTCATTTCAAAAAGTTGCATCTCATTGTAAGCCATTTATGTCTGATTATCAACCTTAGATATGTAATTATTAATCGGTTAAGTCTCATTATGAACCTGTAATAACTTATTATAATCCTTAAATGCTTAAATTTGAGCATTAAATGTCTCAATATTAATCAGTGATTACTCATTATGATTTAATGATGTCTCACTATGAGTTTGCTTCAGGATTTTAATTGTTCCAATATATATATATATAAATGATCAACATGACCCATAAAGAAGCGGATAAAATGTTTTTCTAGCGTAGTACTAAACATTTTCAAATATTAAAAGAATAAATGTATCATTCCAATTAAATATTTAAAAAAATTAAATGGCTTTTACTATTAATATTTTTATTTCATACTATAATTTTTTTATAGTAAATTTAAATGTAATCCTTTAATGTTATAAAGTTAACTATTTATTGAACTATTTGTACATATTTGTTATAATAATGCTTATTGAGGGCTCAATAATAAGTATTTTAAAATACATATTAAGTAAAAGTTGAAAGAATTTAACAACCAAATTATTTCTGTATATTTAATAAATATCTTGGAAGATAATTTGATACTTACCTTATAACTAATAATTACAGAACACTGAAGCGTCGCCATAAATTTATCTTAAAATATTCCTATCAAGTTAGATTAAAACACAAAAAGAAATTAAATGGGGGCATTTAACAATCAAATCTAGTTTCCTAAATCTTAAGGATTGTTTTGTTTTTGATAACTTTATATATTTCCAACATCCTCACATTATAATTAATGTTGAAAACTTGGAGAATTCATCACAAACTTGCTCTTCCGAAAGTAACCATCCTTTCTGCAAACTTCATTAAGACTAAACCATTCTGCAATAAACTTTCCGTCCAAAATTGTGTTTCCATTAAATACACGTACAGCATCTGGTAGATTGAAAACATCTCGGGTTTTCGTCCTTCGAGTTAGAATTTCCTTTCCTGATAACTTTCGTACTGCTCCAAGTTTGTTAAATATGACTTCTTAGAACATAATTCATTTGGGCATACTCTGGTGTTTAGCCATGATTTGAAATATTGGTGGAAAGTTAAGTGTTGCGGAACTTCTCATAACTTGTAATTGGATATTATTTTTATTTATATAATTGAAAGTTTTCTAATACATTTCTAAACTAAACAAAAAAATTATTCAATTTGTCAATTAATCACCAATAAAATATAACACCAGAATTAAATATTTAACTCTTACCCTTTTAAAAATAATGTAAGCCAAATTGGTGAATGACGTCAATATCGTCTGGTCTGGTTTATCAATAATTGTGATGTAGGTTGTAGTTTGCATCCTGGCTGGGTCAATTGAAAAAATGTTTTCATGATTATTTCCCTGCTTTCCGCTCACTCAAATTCAGATACGTTTACTCTTAATTTTACCCTCCACATTCTTATTCCATTAGTGTAATTAAATAAGGATATCCCTAACTGATAATAAGATGCAATGGTGAAAAAAACTACCTATCTGTACTGTGTTGTGATCTCTCCAAAGGCTGAGTGTTTGGGATATAGATACTCATGTTTATAAATAGTTACAGAGCGCGCCGTGGAACTTATAGTACTCTACAAGACGAGGCGGTGTTGCGGTTTGTAGAGTACTCAGCTTACAGGCGTTTTCCATCTGTACTGGTCTGACACGTTCAATATAACATTTTCCTTGTTTAGGACTACGTCCTACTCTATCCGTTATGGTAAAAACGTATGTACTAATTACCATAGTGTGTTTATGGATGAGAAAAGTTAAATATAGAAGGAATATGTACTCTCATTTGCGTGGAGGGAGGTTGAAAATCCCTTTAGGCAAACCCACCCACTGTTTATCTGATGGCGATCAATCCCTCTTTCTCCATTATCGGCAGTCCAGCCCATTGTGAGAGTGACGTCTTAGAATATGTGGCCAGCCAAACTGGTAATACAGCCATCTGTTAAGTTAAGCCAAGTATTATTAATCACTTAACCCCGGGAGATAAGTACGAGAGGCTTGTTTAGAGATAGCTTTTACAAAATGTATATTATATTAATTTAATTTATTATAACGTTAAATGTTTTCTCAACTGACTCAATATTATAATTTAACGCAACCCTGTGTCTAGAAGCTGTGTACACTATATAGTTTATTTATAACTATTTTTATTACTAATATTTTAGTTACCAATAGTGCCGATATTGGTTAAAATAGACTTTAGTTATACAGCTGGACAAAACTCGAATAAAAAGGGTGGGCTGTAACGAAATTAAATATTGTTAATTTGGGTATATATATATATATTAAGTTTAATAAACACATCACGCTATATAGATTTGATAAACTATCGTGTTATTACTCACAACCCATAGTCAAATAGGTAACCATGCAGGCACCGTGTCTTGTTGATAGTATATTTTATCTCAAATCCACGTCTTACTACCCGCTCAAGATGGACGTATATTTACTAATCACATGAATGTGTTATGGATGAGTAAGGTATAATTTAGAGAAAGTCTACCAACATTTGCTTAGAAGGAGAGTGGAAGATTATTTAGTAAATGTATTCTCAGTATACACGACAAGGATTCGAACGCCAATCTCCCCGTCATTGGCAGACAAGTCTATTACGAGAGTGACGCCTTGGACCACACTGCCCCTGAAGTAGGTAATGATAATAATATTGAATTAACATCTATACCTCTTTAGAAGTTATTTGTATATTAAATACCTGTTATAATTTCGAGTATTAATAATACTTATTAAAGTATTTTAATAATGTATATAATATTAAATAGCTCAATTAATTATAAAAGCTGAATTATAATTATATTTACTGACATTAAGTCTAAATACCTGAGGAAATATAAAATGTTGATGTTGAAAAATATCAAATCAAGGCAAACATATGTGAAAATTAATAATCATACTAATATTATAAAGAGGAAAGGTTTGATTTTTTGTTTGTTTGTTTGTTTGTAATGAATAGGCTCCGAAACTACT
>CABEEJ010000001.1:1141635-1158357 GCA_901482245.1 Timema douglasi | reverse complement strand
TTGGTCCTAGTTCTTCAGAATGCTACATTCTACGGACTTGACGGATCGTGACATTGTGGACTAGGAAACTTGATACTGTGGAATCGATATTTTCTTATGGACTATGGACTTATGCATTACGATTATGTAGATGGAGAAACTTATTACTGTGGAGTAGATCTTTTCTTACAGACTGCGTGCGGGCTTACGGATCGGATCTCTGTGGACATATGAATATATAACTGTGGAGTCTTATCTTTTCGTACGGACTTACGGATTGAGACTTTGTGGACTCAGCAATCGGTTACTGTGAATTCGATATCTTCTTACAGACTATGAACTTATGGCTTAGGAGTGTGGACTAAACAATATGTCACTGTGGATTCGATCTCTTCTTGCTGACCAAGAACTTACAGCTATGGATTATGTAGTTGACTAGGCTTAAAAGAATTAGCATACATCATTAAAAAAAAAAACCCCAACACGAATTGAAATTATAGCCTTTTATACTTTTTAAGTCAGTACACAAATTGCATGCTAATACAATCCCCCTGCCATTAATTTCTCTAGTGTGAAGCAATCCTATTTTATTTCCTAAATATTTGAAAGTGATCCAAAGTGAAGACAAAACATTTAGAAATGTTATGGTTTCTTTTAATTCGCTATATAAAACAACGCATTATTATAAAATGGCTTAATAGTTAACGAAGATTTATTTTTCAAATACAAAACTACAAAAAATATAAATTATTAGACCATTTCGAAAACTATATTAATTTAAAACCTGGGTTGTTGTCTTCCATTTTGATTCGATGTTGTGTAACACAGGGATAAATATTTTAACAGCTATAATAATTCAAGAGATGTGTATTATGTTATGTTATATAGGTTTAATACGTGTACATAAAAAAGTGTAATTTCTTCAAGATACTCATATCAGTAAAATAAATGGTAAAAACAATGTTTTTATCATGATCTCCAGTCTTATATATGTAAACGTCTATTGAAATGCTGGTCTACTAATGAAACAGCAGTTTAATATCCTTGCGCTAGTATTGTTCTGTGATACGGTGAATTTTATATTCCATTGTACTCGGAATGTTTCCTAAGAACGTAATTGGGTTATACGATTACTGAAATACTCTTTTTTATTTTTTTTACCTCTCTCCTTGTTTTCACGGATTTAACTATTTTATTTTTACAGTTCGCATTCACAAGAGATTTCTATACAGGACATATGTATACTCTTTATTATTTTATTGCTCCCAATGTTGATTGCATGAAAAATTCTTATTCACGCTTGCCTCTATAGTGCTTTTTTTTTTATTACATCACCTGAAACAAAGTTTCTGAAAAACAAAATTTAAAGACAATGCGTCTAAAACACACAATACACCAATAAATATAAAATTTCACATGGGCATAAAAGATGAGCAATATAACATAGCATTATACCACCATAACAAACCAAGAGTTGTCCAAATGTCAAGGGAGATATTTCGTCTTTGTTGGCAGAATCGAATCAAATAACTATGAACAAATAAAAAGTTTGAAACAATCGTTATTAGGTCCCTCCCAAGTCAGTTGTAATTTACGTTATGGGTTGCTAGGAGTCTAATTTTCATAGTTGACCTATAGAGAAGTTACAAGATATTTTCACGTATTCATACGTCAAGTTATGTGATATACATTTATAACTTTTGATAAATACAATCAATTATTTGAAGTACCCGGCGTTTCCTAGGATAAATGTTTATAGGTTAATGATTGTAAGTGGAAAGTAACGCCAAGGTCAGTGCCTTTAGACCTGCGTTGCACGTGGTCTTTTTAATTGAGATCTAGTTCTGTATTGACTAAAAAAAATGTTATGATAAAAAATTTAAAATTTCAGCTTGAAGGTGTAAATGTTGGTTCACAGGGTATATCAACTTAAAATGTTAGACCTCTGCGTACGGTAGATATTGAACAATAATCATGACAAACTCTACATTTGTATTAAAGTAGATTGGCACGATTCTTTCATGTTCTCTAAATTATCTAAAACCAGCCAACATAAAACTGTGGGAAATAATTTTGTACTAATTTTATCGAGATAAGTACCTATCATAAATTATTTATTTAGGCCTAGCCAGTTTTCTATTGCTCGCTCTACCCAAACCACTTATTTTAAGAAGCAAACATACTAGTTCGTATCGTGTAGGGTGGGAAGTGTTTCCATGATAAGCAGAGCTTGTTAAATGTACCTGTGATATGTTATCTCTTACTGTCTCCCCATTTAACAAATCAAACATAGGCTCTGCTCAACACCTTTCATATACAAATTTATGTTCGTTGATAGCTGACCAATAAAGTGTTCTACTAAGTAATTAAAACATATCACATTTACAGTTTAGATTAACGCTGCTTGCCACGAGCCTAAACCTCTAGGTCCATTTCAACTAGCTTATTCCCCATTATTTGGAGACCTGTTTAAAGATTGGATATTGAGAAAAGGAACAATGTAGATTTGTTGTCTGTTTCAGATTCAAAGGACTCGGGTACTGCGTCAAGCGAGGACGGTGACCGCCCTCCACCGCCTCTCGATGCCGCCAGCGATTGCTGGAGCGAGTCTCGGCCAGACAGTGGACCGGACTCCCCCGAGTGCCTGTACGAGCGTCCCCACCACCTCCTGCACCCGGCCTACCACCACCTCCACCACCCTTCAAGGCTGACCGCCCCTTCTTCAGCCTCGTCCCCACCCCCAGCCGGTTCATCGGGAGGCGGCAACCCCAAGCCAAGGATCTGGTCGCTCGCGGACATGGCAAGTAAGGAGAATGACGTCCACTACCAACCCGTTACCACGTCTGCGTTCTATTCGGCGGGGAAGCTGGTCTCCCCTCTCGCGAGTAGGGGGGCGGCGTCTACACCCCCATCACCTTCACCACTCGGTGCACCATCCGGGAGCGTACGCTCGCCACGACCTCTACCGTTTCTATGGATCGGCGGCGGCGGGGCATTTAGCTGCCGCCGGGGGCAGTGGCGTGGGGGACGTGTCGCTTCTAGAAACTTACTCGAGGACTTTCGGCGCGGGGGCGTTCGGGGTGGCGAACAGTGGTGTGGGCGGTGCCGGCATTTCCCCCCTCTCTTCGGTGCTCTCGAAAGCGGCTGCCGTCGCAGCGGCGGCAGCTGGTGGGTCCCCCTTCCCCATGAATGGGGGTGGCGCCGGATCACTTGGACTCACAGTGTCTACCTCCGCGGGGGCATCGTCGTCGTCATCGACAGGGTCCTCTGTGGCGGAGCATCTGCAGTCGGCAGGTCTTCACGCGTCGGTCGACTCCAAGCTACCGCCACCGTCCGACGGTGGCAAACAGTTGCAGTTGAACAAGGCCTGACCCTTGGAGGTCCCAGTTCGAGTACCACTGCCAGCCAAATGGTCCCTACGGTGAACATTTCCCTGAATGGATGCTACCGTTCCAACGAACTACCAACGAAGGTACAGTTTCTGCCGGAGATTGTTCACGGGGGCTTGTGCTAATCTGCGTCAAATAGACTCGGAGACGATGATGAGGCTTTTCAGTCAGGTTATATAGAAATAAATCTCCAGACCACGCTCGACGTTTGTGCGTGTGCTGATTTTGAAGTAGGACGTTTTGCACAAAAATTGCAATAACACTAAAAAATTATATATATGTGGCTAATTTATGAAAAGAAAAAAAATATATAATGTAATATTTAAATCACAGTTCCGATTCTAGACGCCTGTGTTAAATATATAAATAGGTTAACTTATAAGAAATGCATCCAAATCCAAGCATTTTTCTGACAGGGATTTTGTACTGTAACAATTGTTATAAGTACATAAAAATAATTACAGAGTTTGTGGTGGACAATAATAACTATTCTAGTAGCCATTACAGAATAAGTATTCGTGTTTTTTTTCCCTTGGCATAATTTTTTTTTCAGGGTGACAAATTAATTACACCTTCTAAAACAACTACTTAATGTTGATTAATTATACTGTGCATTAAATGAATGTGATACAAATTTTAAGCTATATTATTTTAAATAGTTCAGTTATGGAGAGAAGGTGAGATATGTTTTCTTTTTTCAATCTTGCATTTTTTATTTTATTTTTTTATTTGAGGATTGTTTTGTGTGAAGTTTTATAATCGAGTTTGGATCCTATCCGAACCTAATAAGTGTGATTTTATTAAAATTTGAGCACGTCTCACAAGTCTGTGATCAAGAAATTTTGATCGACCCGACGGGTTTCACTCTGGTTACATTTTTGGGCATGACTTTAATACTCGCTACCCGGATACCATTAACTCTGGCATTGGTCACACGGAAATAACTGGCATAATGAGAGGGTATAGCTGGCACGACGTGGGATGTCTTTTCTAGGCATTTATTGGTATCATACCAACTTTCTCGTAGGTAAATGGGCTAAAGTTCAAATAAAATAATTTTAACTGTCACACATTAAAATAAATGATACGATTAATTGTACCCATTTTTTATAGTCATTTATAATTAAAGATGGATTTCAAAGATTCAGTTTTGACATGGTTTGGTTTAAATTTAACTTTTAAATATTACACTTCACACAAATTATACGTAAAGAATTAAATTAATAAATATACCAAAATAATTGATATGATTATAAAAATAATTCAACTTGGTTACAAAGTAATTAATTTACTACTATTAATCAACATTATTTTAGTGTGCAAACAAATTATAAATTTGGGTTTACTTTCCATTCCATACAAGTTTGAAAAAATTTCATTAATCGATTTTAAAATGTTTATATGGTTTTGTTTCTAGTACATTAATCTGTTGAGATTTTTCCTTGAGCTTTTCGTAAAATTTTTAATGGACTATAAGAAATCAATCAAAACAAACTTTTGGGTGTTGCAGTAATTTTATTTATACCAAATAACACATTTATTTTTTCGAATAAATTGGGGACAGAAAAAATAACTACTTGAGAAAATTAATGTAAACGGAGGTTAGGTCTATACACATTAAATGTATTCCTTCAATATTGTCACCAAGGTAAGTAAGGTTTGCCAGGGCTGTACTAGTGAATTGTATCATTCCTATTAATATCAAACTTATTCCTTAGAATCAAAATCTAAACACTCGTTCATCACTTTATTGTGTGTGTGGTTGGTAAAATGACTAGTACGGAGAAGGGAAAAGTTCACTATTACAGTGCTGTCAAGTCTTCCTTCCCTTGGTAACAACCAACAATCATCCCACGTGTGGTTTTCATTGGATATGCCAACGTTGCTCGTAAAATGATATTTTTTTTTTACCATTGTCGGATTCCTTTGTCGTGCCAACTATATGCGATGAATTTACTTTGGGACGACTCTAGGTTCAGTGAAGAGTCGACGATAAAAATCCAATTTTAATAGGAGGAACTTTTTATGTCGGATAGAAAAGCTGATAGATCTACTTTCACGTACGTAAAGCATACGTTAAGTCATGTTATCTGCAATTGTCACTTTTGATAGATATTATAAATACCTATAAAATAACATAAATAATGTAAGAAAATGTTAAAAATCTTTACCGCAAATAAATGTGTTTATATTTTATATGGGGTTCTTCAAATTAAAATTGGACTATAGGTTTGCAGCTGCCATTATAAATGTCGTATTATGCGTTTAATGTAAATTCTTAGCCACAAAATGGGAATTCAACAAAATATTTGTTTGTTACATTATTTTTAAAAGTATTTAGTAATTTAATTTTTTCAAACTGCTGTATGTATCATTAAAATAAAAAATAATCATAAATGAATATCGCATTATATACCTATTCAATTGCATACCATGAAGGATTTCCCTCCTCAAGTGAAAAAAAAGAGAATCGAGACCTTTCTATGGAATACTGTAAACGTTTTACCTCAAGAGTTTGTAGAATTATGCATTCAGATTGGTGTCATAACATGTGTAGAGTGAACCAAACTATCACTACTTAAAAAGAAAAAAAATGCAAAGAACCACCAAGTTTAATTTATATTGACAATCGGTGCTATGTGGCACGTCACCCTACAGTATTTTTTATTGAACCTTTTTTATTTAATTTCTTTTAGTCACACAAATAAACTACAATTCAGTAATATTTTGAGCAAAATTGTTATTTTAATTAATACTCTTCAAAGTTTAATTTTATTTTAGACTTGAATAAACATAAACGCATATGTTTGTAAAAAAATATACATATAACCCTGCATGAAAAATACAATATGTAAAAAAATAATTGTATGTATCAAAAATAAAATGCATTTGAATATTTATTCGTAAGTATATATAATAGAACATATGTCACAAATTTATTTTTAACTTTGCCTTGTCTATATCTTCACGATTGGTTGTAATTATTAAGAAATGTAAAATGTTTTGGAAAAATTATGAAAGCAAATATTGTTAAAGAAAACAAATTGATCAAAGTCACCTCAACCAAATTATTGTATTGGTGATACATATGAGTAAATACTTAATAGCTTTTAGCTTATATTTAAATATCTGGTTGTAATAAATTGTAAATTATTTTTACCAAGCAATATTTTTATTCACTCACCTCTTCCTCTTAAAATGAGGATGTAGGGAACGCGAGAATAGGTCAGTGTTTTTGTAGCAACAATTTTTTTTTGGCTAAAATAAATAAAATATTGCGTCATTAGAAACATAAGAATTTAATTTTCATCACATGTAAGTTGAATAAATTTCATGAGCATAGCGACATTAGACGAGAAACTATTTAACGAAGATAAAAAGTTGTCATTAAATTCCAGGACACCCTCGGAAGATATTAAAAAACTGCAAAAAGCAATCCCTGTAGCTTGCGTTGCTTGTATTACCCCCTCCCCCCTCTCCTTAGGACATTAATGTTATGTACCTTTTTTTAAAGTTAAATAATGCATCCAAATGTTGGTTCATATTTAATTAATTATTACTCTTCAACTTCCGTGTGACTTTGAACTTTTTGCATTTTCTTTAGAACTTTATATATATTTTGTGGCACATGTTATCATTTTGTTGATAATTTAATCATAATCAATTATAATAAAAGTATAAATACATATCAGGAAGTTTTATTGTTATCTGAAACATAAATATAGATTACTTATATTGGTTTGTTCAAAATGTGATTATAAATCCTTATCTCTGTTCATTTTGTGACAAATGTTTGGAATATAAAAATTAAGTTTTAACTCCCAATTTTAGTCCCACCGTGTCACAGATTTACAATAAAAATACAAATAAACGTATCCAACTGGTTTCATTTCAAACATTGGTTTTAATGGTTTTACCTTATTCGTTGTTCAATACCTGTGTCTCTTTTCAAGTAGATTATCAAGAAGCACTTTTTTCTTTACCTAGAAACACCAAGTTTCTCACACACCTTGCCGAAGTTGAACTACATTTTTGTGGGCACTAATTTTTTTTAAGCTGATCATGATGCTATTTACTATTATTTGTTTAGCATTGCATCTTACTACTTGTTCAGATTATACGCATAAGCACTAATTGCGCTAGTATATTAGGGATGAGTAAGGTTGAAATTAGAGGAAGTGTAAGTGCATGTGGGTTAAGGGAGAGTTGAACACCATTTAAGGAAAAGACTCTCAGTACACCCGATTAGGATTTGAACGCCAATATCCCTGCCATCGGCAGTCCAGTCTATTGCAAGAGTGACACGTTAGAACACGCGACCGGTGAGGCAGGTTTATTTCTGATCAACACGTCTTTATTCACTTCCTAGCTCTTCACATTTTTTGCACTGATGAGTTACAAGAGAATAAGATAGAATGTATAAAAACTGTACTCGCACGTCCGTGAATAAGGAGTGGGAAGTTATTTTTGAAAAAAAAGGGTCTACATTCGGTACCTTCCTTGGACCCGGCTCAGATTTAGCTGATTACTAAACCTTTCCTTCACCTCTGACAAGACATGTATTAATCACAACTTGTGAATGTGTGGAATGTCCAGGCCTCCACCGTGGTTCGGATTCCACGTTAAACTGTAGATCCTCCATTTCATCTCACAAATCACCCTACCATTACACATTAGCGTTAGTACGTACAGCCCAAACGGGTAGTAAGATATTGTGATAATAATAATAGTAATAATAATAATATTATCCGGTACCTGGTTGAAATTCAGAGCCTAGCCTTTTCTCAACCAAACATTAATACTTGGTCAAAAATCCCGACCGGTTGCACACAGTGTGTTGTTCTCCCCATTTGAAGCTATTAGTTTGATTTTCTCATCTTATCTCGACTATAGTTATTATCAAAAAATATATTTATCATCTTTAACGCTAACAGAGATTGTGCTAAACATACTAGTGCGGGGAACGGGNGGGGGGGGAAGGGGGGGGGGGGGGTTATATTAATTCATTTCTCTAAATTCATAACTGCTCTACACGAGGGTGACCATTCATCCTAAATTTACCGGGACAGTCCTGATTTTTTGGTATAGTCTACAGAAATTCGCCCCTGCTACTGGTGGCTCCATGACGTGATCGAGCCACAGCTAGCAGACCATTGTTTCGAATTTGTGCGTTTAAACGGCCATGGCCCAATGACGCCAGCCATCTTATTTTAAATCAGTCTGTCAAACATTGTAGAGGTGTGATCACCATACCGAGAGCCAATAGTGTAGTTGTATAAGCCTGCACTTAGTATTTTTGCACTACCCCCTCCTGCAAAAGAAGGAGACAACATAAATTATAAGGCGAGAAAACTAACATGGGCAGTACAACAAGCTATGAGGAAAGCCATCTCAAAGACAAAGATCAAACACCGGGTGGGAAATCACCCATGGAACGAACGACTGCAAAAATTAAGAGGGCAGACCCATAGGGTAAGAAAAAGGTACCATAGATGTCAGGATCCTGCTGGTAGAAACAGATTCCTAAACATGTACAGTATGAGAAAAGAGGAATATGAGACCGCAATAAGAGAAGTGAAAAGAGAAAGCGTCCATCATCTCGCCCTTTTTAGCTCAGCTCATCAAAGAGTGTCTCTCTCAGGGTCTTAATCCAAACATCTGGAAACTGAGTGAGGTGGTCGTGCTGAGTAAGGGAAACGACAAAGACACCCAGCTTCCGAAGTCGTACCGTCCGATATGCCTTTTAAATACCATGGGAAATCTTCAAGAAAAGATACTATTTGAAATATAACGTTGGCATAGGGAAAGTAAAGGCATGAATCAAAGACAGTACGGATTTCAAAGAGGTAAATCGAAGGAGGATGCAATATCCATGGCGATGAGATTAATAAATCGTGCCGGGAAACGATATATGGTGGGCTTATTCGTGGACATTTCGGGGAAGTTAGATAACTTGCGGTGGCCGGCGCTATCCAAGCAACTCAGAGACATAAATTGTCCACCTTACCTTTATAAAAGCCTTACGGATTATTGCAGAGACGGGTATGCCACCCTGAGATGTCCGGGAAGAAGAATACCAAATAAACTAACAAAAGGATGTCCTCAGGCTTCTGTTAGAGGGCCGGTGTTCTGGGATGTAGGTTTTGAACCAGGTCTGGAATTGATAAAGGCACTCCCTGAGGTGGTTGGATTAGTTGCCATCGCTGATGACTTACTGATAATTGTAGAGGGAAACTCTAGAAGAGAACTGGAGAAAAAGGCAACCCGGTTTTAATGGAATTGGATACCTGGTGCTAATCAGTAAAACTAGCAATGACGCCAGCGAAGACAACCTATAGGTTGTTCAGGGGGTTCTTAGCTAGAGATACTATCCTTAAGCTAGATGGGAGAGCGATAAGAAGAAGCAGGACGACAAGATACCTAGGGCTGACACTAGATGAGAAACCTAACTATACAGTCCATATGGAGCAAACGTGTGAGAAAGCGCGTAAAGTAATGAATATAATCATCAGTATTGTACAAAGAAGGTTTAGGCAACCAATGAAGGTGATTGCAACATACCACCAAGCAATATTGCTGTCCGTTGTTGGCTATGAAGCTAGCATATGGGCAGCAAGGTTGAGGCAGGTGCTACCCTCCAGGATGCTGAGGAGGCTACAGAGGAGTGTGACCCCGAGGCTCTTCGGGGCGTACCGTACGGTGGCTACAGAAGGTGTGCTTCTGAGGCTCTCCGGGGCGTACTGTACGGTGGCTACAGACGCGTTGTGTATGGGCTCTGGGTATATGTACCCTGGACCCTCAAATTCGTAGGAGGGGTGCACTGTACTGGCTGGGGAAAGGAAACATGCAGGAAGTAGAGAGGCTAATGGGACCGGGGGTACTGACTGAGGTGGATGTGAATCAGGCTATGGAGGATGAGTGGCAAAGTCAATGGCGCAATAGTGAAACTGGAGGAAGAACTTATCAACTCTTTCCAAGTGTGAGTGAAAGAGTCCTGATGAAATACCTGTGGCCCTCGGAGAGACTGGTACAATACATCACAGGGAAAGGACCATACAGGCAACCCTTCGCGAGAGAGCATTAACAGACACGGCAATGTGCTATCGAGGAAAGGTGGCAACACCTGAGCATGTGGTCCTTTAATCTCTGGAAACACAGGAGATCAGAAAGTTACCATAAAGGAAGATTTAAGAACTCATGGCGGGAAATATTCTGAGGAATCTGAAAAAGTGGAGGTACCTCGATATAATCGCGACAGTAATAATAAAGACTGAGAAAAAACAAACTATATAGCGAGATTTAAAGAGGAAGGTAACTACAGGTGAAGACGACACAACATGATGAGGGAGACAGAGCATGAGATAGAAACAGACTCAGACTCGACTCAGAAGACGAACGAACTGAAGAAGACGAAATATTACCAAACTGAGCAGGGTAGATAGGGAATTAGACAAAAAAAAGGGGGGTTACTAAAACTGTACTGTAACAAGGCAAAGGATTTGGGTTATCCTGAAACCTGTTGTGGTGGCTGGACTTGGATGCCCAGGATTGTGGAACAATCCTAGATGAACCGGACAGCGGAATCTTGGCAGGGGAAACTAGCAAATATAAGAATGCACAAAGGAGCAGGGAGGGATACCTTCCGTCGAGGGCTTGCGCCGCTTGGTAACACGTGTCCACAAGAGGTGACGGCTCGGGCCTTCCTTGGTCAACTGGCACCCAGGTAGCAATGATAAAGTTAACCAAATCATATCATGAAATTTAATACAAAATGAGACATGAAACAAAATAAAATAAAAAAATTACCAATATCAAATTTAATGAATCTCCGAGTAGGAATGTTGTGAGCAAGCCTAGAGGACTTGTGTTTTAAACATCAAACCAACAGTTCTAAGGAAAAATATTGAAGTTTCAGATTTGAAAAAAAGTACATCAAAACAGCCATCCCCTTCATGCATATACAAGACAGGGAATACTACTTAGCAGTGCTCAAATTATAGATTAACTAAATTCTGTCTGAGATTGTATACCATTTTGTTGTTATTTTAAAATTAATACAACAGTTACATTGAGTTTTAATGTATATCTTATTCTGTGTAAAATTGAAATATAATTCATAGTTATAACTGAGAATATTTATTTGATTACTTATAAAAATAAGTTTGACAGAGTTGTATGTGTAGTTAGAACCTTGTAGCTTTCCCGAAGATTCAAAACCATAGTTACAAGGTTCTAACTGCATTTTCCCCTACCTCAAAATTAGTAAATAAAAATGAATTTTTAAAATAATAATAGTAGAAAAAGCTTTTAATAGACCTATAAGAGGGCCTAAAAAACTATTTTGAAAACTATTCATAAATAAAAAAGTTATAGTGAATTGAAACTTTAAAGTCGTTTATCTCAAAAGTATGGTTTATGCAGTTAGAACCTTGTCAAACCAAACCCGCGAGATGTAGACATTAGTCACTGCCAGGGAAACGACAGAAGTATCACGTACAGGACAAAGTGAACAACACATTACTATTATGTAAATGCAGTTGACTAAATAGGTGTTAGAATTAGTAAAATAGATTGCTTAGGATTAACATAGGACAGGGAGGAAAGTAGAGAATAGGCAAATAATATTTCTAAGTTTAAGTTAGGTGTAAGTTAGATTTAAGTAAACTAGGCCCAGGAATAGGTTTAGGATCCTAACCGGATTGTTATTATATAAATAAAAAGCATTAATAAAAAATAAAGAATACTGTATAATATTGTAAATTGAAACTCAATTCGGACTAAGTTGTCAGAAGCCGAGTTTAATCAAGCTGCAATATTTTTTTTTTAATATCTTCGATGAGTTCATCAAAAGAGTTTTTGGACATTCTAAAAAATATGCTATCACCTTGTTTCGAATCTTCGTATACTGGTAGCATATGGTAAAGTCCTTTTTATGATCTTTCAATTAACAAAGGATGAACATGCATTGTTAGGTTTCGACGGCCCTTCTTCTTTCTCAAAAAAAGAAACAACAGTTTTTTTTATTTTAGTGCATCACCCATCTTAACTTCGACTGGCTTGAAAATCTTGCCGCGGCTAACATCAAGCCCTACAACGGCTGCCACCATGAGTGACTGGTGTGCATCAACCACTACAGTGGACCCGTATAATCACGCTATTATATTATTATTTCTTTATCAATTTTTGAGTTACTTAATATATTACAGCTATATCAATTGCATTTGAAAGTTTAAGTTTTGTCAAAAATTATAAATACATAGGCCTACTATATTTATTTATGATAATTTAATTAAACTAACGAAAATAAAACTTTATTTTATTTTGAAATTTATTTTTCTGTCCCAGATTGGTGTGAGTAGGAAATATCAGTTTGCTCTGGACTATTGTTTTTAATCTGAACTACGTTCTCTCATTCCTGGAGTAGCTTTATTTTTCTTCTTTTTTTTGGGTCAGTTTGTCCGTCGTCTCCAATAAATCATAAACAAGTTAATCGACCACCATATCAGGATAAGAACGGTCGTGAATAGCTTTACTTCACAAGGTAACTCCCTTCCCTCCAAACCCCTCAACCCCCCTAATTTAAAAAAAAACTAGCTTCTTTTAATTTTAAAACACTCTTGATCGCTTATCTGTACTAGCTATAACGTGAATTAAACTACAGTCAAATTTTCTTAGGTAAGGTTTAATATGACAAGTAGAAAAGTTACCAGATATCGGGCTACTTATCCATACGTCATACATGTGATCTGCAGGTGTCACTTTTGTTATAGGTCTATAATATAAATACCTATAAAATAAAACAAACAACAAAATAAAATAATGTATCAATTTTGACCACAACATTTTTGTATTTTCTAAAAGACTCTTAATATGAAAACTAGACCTATGTCATAGAGATCAAAGCTCAAACTTCTGAGTCAAAGTCAAGCAGAGTAACTCGTGTTCGGTCAATCTTATCGAGAAATATTTGATAATATTTATTTACTAGTTGTATTAGACTTCACTTTCTGAATAATTTTATATCTCCACGTACCCTTCAAACGTGGTTGTATGCGTACCAGCGTCCTTGGTTCAGATCCTGATCGGTTTAGTTTACGACCTGCTCGCCCTTGATTCACGTTCGTCAGTTTATATCCCAGTGCTAGATTTAAATATTTAAATATCTTGTGTTTGGGTACCAGGTAGTTTCACGTTTCCTAACAACGATTAGGGTAAGTTTGAATTAAATTAAAGATAACGTGAATTAAAGATCAAGAATTAATATCTTGGATTAATTATTTTATTCCACACTTTGGTTTTAGTTATAAAATAATGAATATAAACCATACATGTTTAGCTGTAGTTATTGGTCGAATGCTTAAGACACTTTCAATCAATATGATGGCGTAATCGCGAGTATTTTTTGAATGGCTGCCATGAGGAATTCTTGCACCCTCACCGCGTCCCTTTGGACGATTTCCCTTCTTAGAATGAAATTGGCCAAGGTTACTTTCATTGTCGCTAAAAAAAACTGCAGCCCAGTTCGGTGAGATCTTTTACAATTGGTTCTGTCATTCACTACTAGTTTATAAGGATCGTAAATAATAACAAACACACAATATATACATATTGTAACCTTATTTTATAAATTGGAACCAAGTGACGTTCCAGTACGTCCTTCACTAAAATTCATTAATCGTGCTGAAGCTAATATGAAACATTTGTTATGCTTTAAATTTCTTAATATATTCTAAATACAGTACTAATACCCTATTGGCCGTTAATTTACCATTAATAAGGGGACGCTCCCAACCTCACTCAAGTTAAATATTTTGAGAAAAGCGGGAAACTAACATGGGAAACATCTCTCTACATGCATTTGTTAGTTATTTTCATTAGCGTGTAGATAGTGATAAACGATTTAATAAAAAACACTTTGTAGACTCAACCGGGATTCAAACACCGATTTTCCCGTCACCGGCAGTCCAGACTACCGTTAGAGCGACGCCTTAGACCATGCACGTCAAGATAATGTGGCCAGCGAAGTGGTTCATACGTATCTTAACCGTGGTTTTCTTACACTCGGGATTGAACCAAACACCCAAAAGATCTCGGCTTACAAATTAATATTTTTGTCAAAAATAATGAAACTGATTTCAGCTCAAGATAATTATGTCCGACACTCACATGGTTGCTGAACATAAAAAGTTTCAAATTTCTCGTAAAAAAAATATAGGATATTTCTTATAGTTTTATGTAGGGGCTAATTTCATTTTGTAATAATGAGGTAGGCTGCTATGTTAGAATTATTTTTACTAAATAATTACAATATTGAACTTTTTTCTTTAAATCTGACCCCTCCAGTAATTTCAGTTTTTATTGTGGCCCTAATGAGCGAATTAGCTTGATACGCCCACCAATGAAACAATTCCCAAGACTTGATTTTGACTCCCGATAAGACCTGAAGTATATTGCTGCAATTATTTATTTATTTTCCATTTACTTAAGGGCAAAATGAGGCTCTGTGGATTAGTGCTGGAGTTCTGGTTATTGTATGTTTGTCCTATAATTAAGTGGAATTAGGTCGATAATGGACAACACACCGACACTATAAAGTTGAATAATAAAACAGTATTCTCAAAGCCATGTCGTGGGCCATAAATGATGATAATAGTTCCAACGGTTAACGGCCACCGTGAAAGCTGTGCCCTTTAAGTGGGAATTTGGGGTCCTTTTTTAAAAAGATTTTTATAATATATTTTAAATAAATTAAATAAGTTATTACTTCAACAGATATGTTTAGTTTTATACATATTGTATGAATTCTCAACAATTCTTGAATATGTTTCATGAGCATCATGAAATTTAAACAGGACATTTTCTCTTCCTTGAACAAGTTTCTAGTCGACTTCGGTTATCTTATGGTGAAATGCACTCCTCAAGGCTCGATGTTCATGGGTTCAAACCCAGTCGGGGTCGATGGATTTTACTTGAACGTTAAAAATCCGTAGCACATCTTCCTTCGGAGGGGAAGTAAAGCCGTTGGTCCCATGTCGATTGTGGCATATAAGAGAGCTCTGGAAGTTATGTGAAAATACTTTTACCGGCAAAATTTGCAACACTCTTCGTGCTCAATTGTAGAAATTCTCGTGTGCTGATATGATCATTAAGTTTAGAACGTGCACGTTGAATACAAAAAATAGACAAGTATCTAGTCAAATTACACTACGCTCACTACATATAGTCAAGAACAGGGTTAAGAATAAATACTAAGTGTAGAAAACTAAACTAAACGTCTTCACTGGAGAAATATATTAATTATTTGGGCCCAAAACCTTTGTCACTTTCCTACCTGTGACGTAACGGTAAGTCAAAAGAGAATTTCCCATGTTAATGTGGCTGCTTTTTATTTGGAGAGTTTTAAATATATAAGTTAACATTTAAACAAAAACTAAATTTCTTTTAATAAAACTAAGATATCCCTTACAATACCAGATTTTTTAAATCTTGAACTAATACGTGATTATCGTAAACTTATTTAAAAAATTGTCTACCACTCAGGTTATTTGGTTTTGGCTTTAGTATTGTTCCTGCCAGGATGTAGATTAAAAAAGTTCCTGGAAGTATATGTCTAGCTCTAAAAGGAAACAATGGAAAAAAAAACCTTTAAAATACAACCTAGTACTGTCCAGGCGTCAATAATAAAGTGAGTGATTTTCATCAACGGAAGAGGGGAAGTACTATAAGCAGATACACAAGAGTCCTTGTGGGGTGAACTGCTCATGTTCTTCTCTTGCTTTATATTTCATATTATATTAACGTCAAGACTCAAGTGAGATAGTGCTGAGAGTGCTTAAATGCGTCGAATTGCAGCCCGCTTCGCAAAATAACTTCAAATCCACCAATTAGGCAACGCCGTTAAGTGATTTGTTCTTTCTTTCTCTTCATTTGTTTGTGTTACTCATCAACCTGTGGTAAAATATCGAAACGGGTTAGTTTTTTTGTTTTTTGTTTTACTGATACGGGTCACTTGCGCCACCTCCCGCGCGCACGGCGATGCTCAAATATTTTGACCGGCGCGTGGTTGGAGAACAGTGTTGCCATATAAACGGTACCTATCAGATCATTGCGATAGTCCTGAAATAATTTACGACCTATGGCACGAGCTAAATATATATTTTCTAGAATATTTTATCCTTGACAGTAATTCATTCTGTCTGCTTGTCCACCTGTTGAAGAATCACTCCTTTCTTTTCTTTTTAAGCACCGCCTCTTCCAACCTATTTGGGCTATAAGCACAGTTTGTACTAATTATGCTAATTTGGTACATGCGATTGATGGGAACAAGAGTAGGAAATAATATGGGGGGGGGGGG
>CABEEJ010000001.1:1126519-1141072 GCA_901482245.1 Timema douglasi | reverse complement strand
CCCCCCCCCCCCCCTACCACAGGTATCTTGGAATGTTGGTCGGACTGTCGAGTCTTGGCGGGGCGTCCCGCCCAAATACCAACATCTCTTTGAGGAACGCTCTTGGTAAAGACAAAAGAGAATCGCTAGAGGGAGCCCCCGGAGATGATCTCACATTGACCCTTGACTGGAGACTTGTGTTGTCGGGCTTAGTGCCGCTTCTTCTTGATGTATCCTACACCACTCACGAACGACAGACCTACAACTTGTAAACCTTGATTTATATATGAAGCCTCCTCACGACCAAAATCTTTGATCGATAGTCACTAAAATGTGGCATATTAGAAATATGTCGTATTTGATTTATCAATTATAAAGCTAATTTGAATGTTTAAAAAATAAAAATCTATGGAGTCAGCCCACAATTGAGCTATACCGACTGAGTGGCCACCATTTGTTGGTGATTTTGGTGTCGGTTTCTGTGGATAGAGGGTTGTTATGGGGTCAATATAGCAAGCCTTCCAACTGTTAATCTCAGTTTTCTAGAGCAGAGTCACTGCTTCACAGAAAATCTGGAAGCGCCGGGGATCAAACTCAGGACCTTTAAACCTGTAGCCAGGAACCCTGACCACTTCGCCACAGAGGTGGACAAAAGTTCAAAAGCTTCCAATAATAATATTCACTAGCCTGTTGTTTCAAATGTGACAGCTATATGTTACATGACTTGAAGTATGAATACGTGAAAGTAGATCTAGTAGCTATTCTTTCTAATGGTATCGAAACTTTTCTTCCAATGCTTGAGACGAGTTAAGCATACAAGTATATAATAATAAAAGGTTATATAGCGATGTTATCCACAAATAAGATATTTGTATTTTCTAAAAGGCTCTTCTTATGGCAATCGGGCTGTACCTTAATTAATGTCAAAATAGTTCTTAGACAAACATTTATTATAGCCAAAGCGCACACATATTTACATAAGTGAATACCTTGATTGAATTTAAATTGATTTTGATAGCGGCAGTTAAAACGGCGTCGCTCATTCTTCAAAGAGAACAGGACAAATCTCCGATCCCCTTGTTTGCCACCAAGTTATGTTAACAAAAGAAAAAGATCTTACATTCCACCCGTGGGTGGCTCGAACAGTCTCTAGGATCTTGTCATATCGCTTGTCATCGGCAGTGAGACAAATTTCCACACCAGTCCCCTCCTCCAACACCCCTCCTCACTTCATTGTCTCATTGCATCTTGAAAGATACGAAAGACCACCTCTGATCTACTTCAAAGCCTCAGCTAACTTTATTTAAAAAAAAGGCTCATGTTAATCAAATGGAATGAGCACAATGGCGGTATCTCGAATTTAAACATTAGTTTATTTTCTCCTGATAAATTTAACACTAGAAACATGATCCAAATGAATTCCCGTATAGATTCACAAGATCGCCGAAACACAAGAGCGGGAAGCAGAAACAAATACATGACGAGCCATAAACCAATCACGAGATTTCAAAGTTTTATAAGCGTTGTCCGCTCGGCGTGACTCTAAATGACTTCAGCTTTTCTATTTCTGTGCAATAATGTTAGCTTCGGATACTATTTAATTTTTTTTTAAACTAGCGATTCAATCAGTGCGCATTCACCTAAACCAACCGACTCACTCAGTGTTCGTGCGTATACAAAGAGACCCCCTAGCAGACAGCTGCATCTACTGTTGTGAAATTATTTTAAATACCTCGTTAAATGGGAGGCGAGTAAGTAGTTTTTTTTTAGCACTGCATCTTATTTGTACCCGTTCGTGTTATACACATATGTACTAATTACGTTAATGGTTTTAGGAATTAGGAGGGCTATATTTAGAGGAAGTGCCTTCACATTTGCGTAGAAGGAAATTGTAAAATAGTTTTGGACAACCCAGCCTCAGTACACCCGACCAAGATTCGAACCTCAATCTCCCAGTCATCTGCAGTCTAGTCTACTGTGAGAGTAGCGCGTTAGACCATGCGGTCACCGAAGCTGGTGTGGTTCTTGTTCTATTTTAATTTGTTTCACGACGCAATACAATAATTTGATATCAATTGTGATGTTGATATTAATGACCTGATTATCCACTAGAAAATAAAACATAGAGGTAATCAATTGTTTTAGATGGTGTTGCTAAGCATCAAGGGGCAACACACACCGGGTAAATTGTGACCCGTCACGTATTTGTATACAGAGTCTTAACGAATACATCCCCCTTCCCCTGGGATTGAACTATCTGAAAGTATTATCGAAAAAAGGTTCATCTTTAATTTATATTATCTGTTTGGATTCAGTATTTTCTTCCAGCTTTTGCCCCCACCCTCCTCCATGCCCCGCTTCTTCTGCCCAGACACCATTTGATGAATTTATGTATTTATATATTAGAATTTAGGTACTGCCTCACATAGCTCAACCCCTTCAACTAGGTCACAAACCGCCACTGTGGAAAAATTTCATCTCTAATCACGGGCAACATGGTTAAGTTCAATTCACACAGGAAGGGTACTAAATATCCGACAGCTATAAACACTATTACATCCACTTTCACGTATTCATACGTCAAGCTATATGATCTTCAGATGCCACTTTTGAGAGATACTATCAATTTATACCTAATACTACATAAAAATAATAATCTTGTATTTTCTATAAGGACCTTCTTATGAAAACTGGATCATAGTCGAGACAAAAAAGGCTCTTACGATTTAAAAAGAGTTTGCAAAAAAAAACTACTTTAGATATAAAAATAATAGCTATGAGACGAAGTAGGATTAGTTTAAGATTTATTTAAGAATGCAGAGTTTTTGTTTCAATGTTATTCATATCCTTAAGCCCACTGAATAAAACGTAGATACATTAACCATGAGATATCCTATCTTTACTTACCACTACGTCATAAGTAGGCAACGTCCTTGAGGTGGGAGTGTAGGGAATGCGAGATGAGAGCACAGTTCTTGAAACTTTTAGGGCAAAGCATTTTTTTTTGTCAAAATAAATAAAATATTCATATAGTATAAACATAGATTTTAATTTTTTTCATAAGAAGATATCAACAGTTCTTGAAACCTGTTAATGGTGTCCTAAAATTTGATGACAACTTTTACTCTTTATTTATTTATTTATGTTAAAGACATTTATTCGACAACTGTTGAGGTCACCATGTTAATAAATATAATCAATGTTTCTACTGGAGCAATGTGTTATTTATTTTGTCAAAAAATTTTGCAATAAAAACTAAACACTGTTATTTTCTCACGTCCCCTATAGTTCCATTTTAATACGACTTAAGTCCTGAGTATTCACTTAGTAAAATTGAACACTCAATGTGGACATAAAAAAATATACAATGTGTGTTAGGGTGACGATGTTGATGAGTGAAATATTAACAAGATAGTATTTTTTAGAGAAGGGAGGCTGTCCCGTTAAAGGCGGTGGGAAAAGGGGGTGGGGGTGATGTGATGGGTGGAAAGGATGGGGGGAGGGGGGTTCACACGTGGAGAAGAGAGAGACAAGCGAAACACAGGGACAGACGTGTGAGAACATCAGTTCCGATGCTTCCGGGACTTGTCTGAAGCATTTCATGAATTATGAGTATCATCATCATCATATACGGAGACAAGCCACACATATATATATTTTTTTAAAGCTTTCGTTCACACGTTTGTACGATCACGTGTCAACTAGGTTGACTCATAAAGCCGACTTTTTATGAAGTTCCTATTAGCCTTCTAAAAATAAATGGTACGGAACTCCACACGGACTTTCTCACTCTATTGTTTAAAAATGGAGATATTTACACAAAACTCGTAATATAAGTGAAACTAAATAATTTACACTGGCAAAACCAAGCATAAATTGCACCATACATGTGTAAAACATTCGAGTTCTGGTTTTAATTTTTTTTAAATTTTATTCTTAAAGAATTAATGTACTCATTTGTATATTTGGACCAATAATAAAGATCAATATTGGATCTACAGGGGTCAACACTTCATATTAAAATTTTGACTACCGGTTAAAATTTTTGGCATTTTATTAGGTGTTGCAAATTTTCAGGTCATCACATTGCTATTATAATTCCTCATTTATAAATGTTGACTAATAAAAAATGTAAATATTGACTATTGAGTCTAAAATGGATATAGATCATTGTTGTACAAATATTTATCATAAGAGGTTTAAGGAAAAACAACATACACTTTTAGAGACTTACTTATATTTAATTACTCTATGGCATTGGAGAATTATCACGTTAAGACTTAAGTAGTATGTCTTTACAACTAAATCTCACAAAATTGTATTAATATATTTGTGAATATCTCAGAAACTGTTCGTTTTATAAAAATATATTTCATATAAAAGTTTTTTATTTTTAATAGTACCACAATTTTTCAATAATAAGTTATTTAGTATCGCAAATAGTTGCGGAGTTACGGTAATTTCCGCTTCCGTAAAGTACCCTAAAAGTCATTTTCATAGAAAAATGAAAAAGAAAAAAAAAATGAAAAAAAAAGAAAAAAAACACGTTTTATTTGTGATCTTAATCAACGTCTAAATATGAATATTAATCAAAATCGTTAGAGTTGATTTCCATAAATTCAATTTTTTCTCTTTTCGCTTTTTATTAATCTACTCTTAATTTTAGGGTTAAACAAACACACAGACAGACGGCATGAGACGTCAACATTCATCAACATTTCGGGCTAGATTTTTTTTTACGGTTGCAATACCTACCTTTAATATTTGTAAAGTTAAACAATATATATATTTGCGTATTGCTTGAAAGTTACTGTTTTTATAAAAAATTGTTTTCAAATAAAATATTTGAATTATAAATACATATACATATTTGCAATAATAAGTATATTACGTATCCGAGTGGAGCCCTTATAGTTATTTTGCTGAAATATTGAGAGTAGCCATTTTGTTTGAAATATTTATCAATGTTTTGAAATGAAATTCAATCAAAATCATTAGAGCCGATTTTGAGAAAATTGACTTTTTCTCTTTTTGCCCTTCAGTAAACTACCTTTAATTTTAGGGTTAGATATCCAATTCCAAAATCCTTCGGGGAAATCCTATGAGAACCCTAGATACCATGTTTTAGCTCGATCGGTAAAATAGTTTAGGCTCTAGTTAGAGGTACAGACAGCCAAACGAAGATTTAAAAAACACCTTTTTGGATTCGTGGGCTCATGAAACGTCGAGATCCATCAGAATCTCAAATCCAATTTTTTTTTTACGATCACAATATAGCGAGAAAATAAAAAGTTACGCCAACGTTACTCGTAGCTTTCATTCAAAACATATATGGTAATTGTCAGATATTTCTAACTTCAGTGATTTCCCAAAGTAATCGAATAGATTTTTTTAAATGTTATTATTCAAGTTAGAATTTCAGCTATAAGTCTAAGGCGTAGTGATACATAGGATATTTTTTATAAACATGTTTAGTAAAATAATTAAACTATACCACTACACTTCTACAAACAAACATATACATACTGGAATACCGATGCAGGGGAGTTAAACGTTGGAACCTTAGTCAGGTGTATCAAGGGTGGCATTTCATGAATGGTTTTCCACTCTTCATCCACGCAAATGTGGATCCATTAGAGTAGGCCTAAGCATTGAATACGTATAGCTCGGATGGATATTAAGACTCGAGGGGGGGGAAACTTCTAAATGTTTAGCTCAAAATGTGGAAACAGCAAAAAATTTCAAAGAATGAAAAACTAATACATAGAACTGACCGGCCACTTGGTTTAGTGGTCAGTGTCCTGGCTACTGATATAAAGCTCCTAGGTTCGACTCCTAGCCGTACCATAGGCATTTTTCCCGAAAGGAAAGCTGTTCCTATAGTCACCATAGTCTGGTTTTTAAGATTGCCACTAGCTCCACATCTTCATAATCACTATCATCACCATCACATCACCTTATTGTGGGTATGACGTGTAGATGACCTATATTATACTCGTGGCTACGCTCTGTCCCACAGAGGAGCTAGAAGTCTACAAACACGGTGACCAAACTAATTACTGGATCTCTCACGGTCAAATACGCCACAATTCAACTACGCGTCAATTTAAACACAAAACATTATGTAACACGTCTGCCTAGTAAGCTAATATTGGATTTAGCTTCCCAGCATGGCTGTTAGAAAATACGCGCTAATCGTGTACAACTCAATTTATTATTTTTCCATAGCAAACCCAACTCTTGCAAATCAAGTACAATTTCCCTCTTCGTCCCGTTAGAAAAATTCTTTAACAGCAACACTAATGCCCTCCTCGATGTCGTAGTTAGCTAACGCGCTAGTCGTGTTGAGCTCGACTGTTGAGGACGGGGAGATCGAGGTTCGAATCTCGGTCGGGTAAACTGGAGTTTTTTTCCTAAATGGGTTTCCACTCTACCTCCACGCAAATGCGGGTTCACTTCCTCTAAATTCAACCTTACCAACTCCTAATCCATTAGTGTAATTAGTACTTAAGTGTATAATCCTAAAGGGTAGTAATAAGCGTTGCTAAATAATAATAAAAAAAGCAACAATAACGTTTTTACCCAAAGTAAGATCACGTGGCTTTCCATTACGTCTGAACCGATTCAAAAAGCCACACCCAAACGTAAAAGGGAAATTATATCATCAATATAAAAAAGGGTACAAACCTAAATTTCAAACGTTCAATAATTTATATAACTATTGTGATTCTTGCCCAACTGAGCTTAACCCAGCCTTACTTGCCATAATACACTAAAATTTACAATATAATTGATCAAATAAACAATTTAATTCCAATATGTTGCGATGACGTCATCCGCCAAAAACAGTCAACATTACAATGATAGCTATGCGAGTCAAAAAACAAGGTTAGTCAATATTTATTTACATTTCTAAGTTTCACTAGTGACCTTAGTATTCAACCCAAGCCAAGATGGAAAAAATATTAGATGTAAAAAAAAACTTGTGTTCTTAATTAGTTTTGTTTTAATCGGATAGTAATTATTCCTAGTTATCAAAACATGATAAATCTTAGTACTATTCAATTTGCCGTCGCCCTGAGTGCGTAAATAATAACAATAAAATATATATATATATATATATATATATATATACATATATATATATATCAAAAGAAATGTGTCCTATTAGCGATATTGTTTGTCCTCTCAACAAATAAACAAGTCATTAAATTATTTAATAGAGTATATTATAAATTAATACTTTAATTATAATATTAGTTACAAAATTAAATTATACATTAATGTATTAAATTTAACATTAATTACGAAATTGATGCATGGAAATTCTTGAAACCAACCATCTTCTCTGATTAACATTGAAATAGGTGACCTGGTGGTCTAGGGATAAGGTGTAAGACTTCTATGCTGGCGGCCGGGGTTCAATCCTTGGTCCCGGCATAGATTTATCTGATTACCAAACCCTTCCTTCGCCTCTGACAAGACATTTTGTGAATGTGGGGAATGCCAGGCCTCCACCGTGGTTCGGATTCCACGTTAAGCTGTAGGTCCTTCATTTCATCTCACATTACCATTACACATTAGCGTAAATGCGTATAACCCGAACGGGTAGTAAGACACGGTGCTAATAATAATAATAATAATAATAATAATACTAATAACAACAACATTGAAATAAAGAAATACCACCACCACCAGCTAGCTAGCCTGATTAACTAACGAATTTGTCCATATCCATTCGGCGTCATGTCGAAAGGAATTTCTTTTTTAATAATCGTTATAGCTAGTTAATCCTTGAGTTTGTAGATGACAATGGCCTCGCGTCTAACAAAAAACACAAACAAACAACCCAACAACATCCGCGACCGAGGAAAAAAGAGCCGCGGCGAAGAAGACAAATGAAACGTCGAAGCAATTTTGATACCAGGCATTCATCACATACAAGGAGGTAGTAGTTGGCTTGTAACACACACACACGGATAAATCTAGTAACTTAGTAAGTCTAGGCCTCTTTGGGTCGTAAATGTGTAATGAAGACTGGCCGTATATTTAGTCGAGATTTGGACGTCTGACAATACCCCATTTGACCCAAACTGACTGTTACTCGTGCACTCGGAAAGAGGTTTACTCATGCTTAACCATATTTCTACACTCCACTTTTCATAGCAAGAACCTTATGTGACAGCTAGAAAAGTTTGATTTTTAGAATCATCTCTTACAACTTGTTCGGGCTATACGCATATGTATGTACACCCAAATTTTCATATAAATAAACTTTTCAGAACATAAAAACGTTATTTTTTATGGGCAGCACAGATAACATTCTAATATATTATTATTGTTATTTTAGAGGGATTGATAATTTCTATCAAGAATGACAGCTGCAGATGGCATTAATTTATGTATGAAGACGTGAGAATAGATCTAGTAACATTTATAGATGACAATTAAGGCTCTTCCCATGAAAATTTGCCTATAGTAATTACGCTAATGGGTTAGTACAGTAGCCCCGTGGCTTCTTTGGTGCTGACTGACAGCTCACAGCTTACAGTTGACAGCTTTAAAAAGTTACCAAACCAAATTTCGTATCTCTACGCCGAACCAGATGATCTGCAAAAACATATGTTTAGCAGCTGTCACTTTTAACAGTCAAAATATAGGAATAGACCTAAATTTTGACTGTCAGAAGTCAGCTGTGAGCTGTCAGTCAGCACCAAAGAAGCAATGGGGCTAATGTATTAAGTAGAATGTAATTTATAGGGCGTAAACCCACATTTGCGTGGAGCTAGACTGTAAAACCTTTTAGGAAAAAGACTGTACACTTGACCGATATACGAACCCTGATCTTAGACTACCGAAGCTAGTTGTGTCATCTAAAGTGAATGGGGATGCTGGGAGGGTGGTCATTGGTGCTAGGCTAGTAGAGATTTGATCGGCGGTTTTTGTCCAGACCCTTCCTTCCCCCAACCCCTATATGGTTAGGTTCTGTAGACTAGGCTACGTTAGGACAGTGGTTTACAACCTGGGGACTGCAATCTTGGTTCCCTAACTCTGTTGATTGCTGACTAAGTTTACTGTAGCAGTATTGTGTTTGGGCGAGTGACGCTGATAGCATGACTTCCAAAATACCCACTGGGCTCGTTGATTCTCTTCAGTGACATTTTAGTCACATTTGTATAATAGTTATATTAGCAATTTATAATAATTGAATCAAGCACGTAGGATTAACGTCACGCTCGTTTGGTTCGTCGGCGATGAGGTTAGGATTTCAATTCATATAGAGGGCACTGGGGGTGATTTTTCCTAAACGGTTTCCCAATTTCTCCTCCACGAAAATATAGATGAATTTCCTCTAAATTCTACCTACCCCACAAGTATAGTAAAATGCGAATACCAGCCTAAAAACTAGGATACGCACGCTTGTAGAGTATCAAGGGGACGCGATAGTCTCAAAGACCAAAATTGGGCTCAAACCCTGAGAGAGGTTAAAAACCACTGGGCAAAATTTTACAGCCGACAACTTCAATTGAATTCGAAAACCCCAAGAAAAAAAGGTCCATCCACAAAACGCTGTGGCTGTATCCACACGTTTTATCAAGCCTGCGAACTCTTTTTAAGTTTATATTTAATCCCACTTTCTCACACAAAAAAAAAAAATCTTATTTCATCAAAGTTCACTGACAATTTTAAAAGTTTATAAACTCTAGAAATGGGAGATTTACCTATGTTTTTCTACATAGTTATGATACATAATTAGCTTGCAGCCAAAACATTTTATAGACTTCAAAGGAACTTGTGTAATAGTATTGACACATTTATATGTTCTGGAGTAAATTTTTAATATCTACTTTTTTTTCTGTGGTGAAGAAAGAATTTAAAAGAGGCAAGTCCACTGCCATGATTCTTTCAATAAAAACATTAGGAACACGTGAAAATACCCTCTCCCTACCCCACATGTCAAGACTTCAAGAGAGAGACAAAAAAAAAGGAATAGATTCTTTTTCTTTATTAAGACTTCCACCAACAAGCAATATATATATTTTGCCATAAGGTCAACGTCATACCATGGAATAATTTTAGGACCTTTTTTTCCAGACTTTTCTACCCAGAATTTCAAAAACACTTCTTGTTTTAATTAGAACATGACTTGAACACACAGTTGACACATTGCCTACACATGTGCCTAATGAGGGTACGTATGAGTTTCGTTCGACCATGTATCACTGGCATTTAACTAGGAAGTGAAGAAAAAATACGTCAAGATGTCAAAAGTTTGTTTCTCGCGAGTTTGTACAGGGCTATACCGAGGTTTTTTTGTTGTTTCATGGGTTAAAACACCCTTTCTCCAAAATGTTATTGATAAAATAATATGTTCGTATTCCTTCTCAATTCCCATATTAGTAAATTCAAATCCATATTACCTACAAATACAATTATGAAGAAGGGAATCTATTTTTGTTAATTACATTGCCTAGCTGTGACGTAGTGGAAATTCAAGATAGGATTTCCGGTGTTAGTGTATTTGGTTTTTATTCAGCAATTTTTAAAGATAAGCCAACATTCAACATTGAAACAAAAACCATACATCCTTAAATAATTAATTTTTAAAATGGTATTACATTGAAACAAAATGATTTTTGTTAAATCTTGAAGTAGTTTTTTTGTAAACGTGGTTTTCTTAAATCGTCTACAACTCAAACTACTTGGTTTATTACACGAAAATAGATTTTAAAGATCCATGATAGCGTGTTTGTCTAGGATTTAGTTATGAAAATTAAGTTAATTCTGTCCAGGCGCAAATAGTAGAGTGAGTGTGTATACTCGTCAGATGAAAAGGGTATCGTCATCAGTACGTAAAGGTAAACAACAGCCATCTCAGGACGAACTGCTCCTTTTAATCCCTCTCTTTCTATTTAGTACATTGTTGTCTAAGTGTGATATTATTTAGAGTGCTTAGGTGCAGCAAGTTAAGATGCAACACGCTTCGCAAAATAACTAGTAATTCACCAAGTAGGCAACGTCGTTAAGGAATCATCCTTACATGGATACGCCTTTCAATTAAATTAAATCTCCACAAAGGAATTACACAAACATGTGAATTTAGCCATTTGTCTTAAAACTATAAGGGAAGAATGACAACGATTAAGGGACGACTGTATTTTTAGATATAGGTGAGTGGTAGCTATTAGGTGCGCTAAGTAAAGGTTTCTGGGTTTGATTCCTGTGCTCAGCTGTCAATTTCCAACTAAATTTAATCTAATAGAAAACCAGTAGTCAGGTTAAAAAAAAATTATTTAAATTACTTCAAGAAGGATTTATGTTAATAAAATATTCCTTGCCATCTTTTTTTTATGGACTTCCTCACCATTCACCGCTAGTGGAACCCCCTGGCCACTATCCCTCCACCCTCCAATTAAATTTATTTTCACAAACCCGGTAGAAGATATAATATATTTTGTATTTGGATTCATAGTTAAGCTTTAGGTCGTGATTGGGACGTCAAAACTAACTTACATCATTTTCAGAATAACTGCTATTTTTGGGGTCAAGGGCAGACATGAAAATCGTGTATATAGCAAAAGTGATATACAGTATATTGAAACGGTAAGCTACCTCATTACAAAATCTTTCACCAATTGGCTTTCCCCGAAAAGTGTATCGAAACAATGGGTGAATATTGGTGCCAATCTCTCAAGAATGCGTCGAAGTCCTTTAAAGGACATTGTCATGTTCAGCGATTAAATCGGTTCTCCCAAGATAATGACAAGTAGAACTCAACAAAAATAGCAGTCAACTTGAGCATAGAGTAGAACAGTTGTTAATTAATGGTGAAAACATGTAGCTAGTTGTATGACAAGACGATGATGTGACAATCTGACAAGATACTTAAGAGACAGTCGAACCCCACGGATGACACGCCACTTAGGTAGATAACACAACTCGAACCAAATATTATATTGTGTTGTGGTTTTCTATATTTTAATTTAAGAAGATGGTGGAATTTGAAAACAAGGAAATAGTTATACAATATTTTTAAAGTTTTGCCATATATTAAAAAAATATTGAAAATTAAATATTTTAAATCAAAATCAATTTTGACCAGCTTTGGGAAACGCATGGTCTAACACGCTACTCTCATGTTAGACTAGACTGTCGATTAAGGGGAAATCAAGGCTCAAATCTTGGTCGGGTGTACTGAGGGTTTTTTTTCAAACTGGTTATCCACTCTTCTTCTATGCAAATACGGATACACCAACTCTAAATATAACGTTCTTTAAATCCCTAAAACCATTGGCGTAATTAATTAATAAGCATAAAAGCCGAACGCGTAGTAAGACGCTGTGCTAAAAAAAAAAATGCAATTGTCGAGTTGAGGATGCATAAAACCGCATTTATCTGCGTTTCCTATTTTGGGCGTAGCCGTGTATCTATTATCCCGGTTAGTAGGCTGTGAAACGGAATTTTAATAGTCCTCCTAATGTTGATGGTTGGCTCACTAAAAGTTGTATCTTAGCTGTCACTTGTCAGTTTAAAAGGCTAATACGTCAGGTCATGTTTTGTCAAAATGTCACTTCTGAAAAACTTTCTTCAATTTGGATGTTTGTAAGAAAAATACTCATAGTTGGACTACTCTCAAATTTGTACCCTCTTTGAGGTTATTCCTATAAAAAGTCGACTACAGTAGAGCTACGAAATAATCTAGGGGGATGTTCCACAAATGTTGTGCTGCAGCACACTGATGCATCACGGCGGCGAATTAGGTGTGCCACCGCCCAAAGCACCACTCATCGCCACACCACGCTCCGTCGGCTGCGTTGAAGGAGAGTGGGAAATCATATAGGAAAATTCATCCTCAGTAGACCCGTCCGGGATTCGAGCCCTTATCTCTCCGTCATTAGCAGTTAGTATATTATGATAGTGACGTCTTAGACCATCCAGCCACTGAAGTGGGTTCTTTAAAAATGATAGCACGAAATGGTAATTAGTAAACATTTTAGTTTTAAATAAAATAACGATGGCATTGAAAATACTTCAACAAAGTTCTACCAAATTTGTAAACATTATTCTGATATTTCATAATCCTAACTTCAGTAAGAAACCTTACACAGTTCAATTTTCATCATAAGGACCTTATCTAACAGCTTAAAAAGAGCTATATACTGTAAATTGAAAAATGAAACCTGGACATGGAAATCAAACCCAAGGCCTTTGGCTTGGCACACCATTGCTCTGCTCACTAAGATATCCAGGACTTGTATTGTGCCCAGATCCTTCTTCACTCATATTTTAAGGCAGAGTCTGTGATGGACGTGCGGAAAATCATCAGCTAAATAGGCCTATGATTTCCGTGTCCAAATCTCATTTTTCAATTTACAGAATATGATATTTAGATGCAGCTATGGCCGAAATTAATAAATGCATGTTTATTTAATCCATCATTCAAAAAGTTACTAGATCTATTTTAACGTATTCATTCATACGTCAAATCATGTAATATTCAGCTGTTACTTTTGATAGATACTCTCAATACTTATAAAATAATATTTATAATACAGTCACATATCTATTATTGCCCCACAAAAATAGGTTAATATTTTTAAAACCTTTCTTTAAAAATTGGTGGATTGAAGCTGTTTTTCTTGGTAAATTATTCCTCTACAAACTAAACCTGCTTTAACTCAAAAGTTTGGGTAAAACCTTTGGTATTATGACCTTCTTCTGAGGTTCCAGACAGATTGCAGTCAGATTCATGTCTAGATGGCGCCTACAGATGAAGCAGAAATATCTTAGAGATAAACACAAACAACAAAAGTGACATAAAGATTCCATGTTTAAATAGGAATGTCACGTGTAAACATCGACTGACAACGACATCTTGTGCAAGACTATGAAGATAGAATGAAAGGACACACTGGCTAGAAACTAAACTTAGCTAGTTTTTTTTAGCAAAAATGTTTAGACTAAGACCAAAAATATATTGTTTTCAGTATAAACATTTATTTTAATTTTCTGCACATTGTAATCTCAAAAGTTCTTTAGTATCTGTCATGAGCATATCAGAATTAGATGAGAAACTTTTAAAATTAATAGAAAGCCATCATCAGATTATACAAGAACTTTTGAAATTAATGTGTAAATGGAATAAACTAAATATATCTACTGGAGCAGGGTGGTGAAGCTTTTGGTATTAGAAGGCCACATGTTACGTCACGGATTCCAAGGCCACACACTTCATATTAGTACAGTAAATGTTGCGAAAATTATAAAGACGTACTTTACCAAAATAGAAGTTACTGTAATTTTAGTAAGCAGTAAATGAGCGTACGGTATTTTATTCCTAATTTTTTACTTTTCATCCTACAAGGACAATTTGAATTTTTTAAATGTTTATTATATATTCATAGAGAATTAGAAAAAAAACTATTAATTATTTGACAAAAACAATTATTTTGATTTTTCTAGAGTTTCTTCCCTAAGGATCTTTGTTTATTTTTAAATTCAACTGTAAATAAAATGTAAACTGTACCTATATATAGTACAAGGATGCTTAGATATATATATATATATATATAT
>CABEEJ010000001.1:1074624-1114349 GCA_901482245.1 Timema douglasi | reverse complement strand
CACAAGAGTGACTACTGGTGAAAAAATAAAGCTACATCGGGGAGGAACAGGAAGAGACACATGGCTGCCAACTGACAAATAAAACCTCGTACATCATCAAGGATCTGGGAAATGGGGAAAAAAATAGGAGGGGAGAAGGGAGCGGGGGAGAAAAACAAAATTCCCTAGGTAGCACGTGCCTGAGTCACCAGTCATCGCGGTATCCCACATGGAATTTTGGGAGGAAATCTGTAGATTTTTCTGATTTTCGTACTATATATATAGTTTTTTTTCCTTCCCATCTTACTAATCGTTCAGGCTCTATGATTTTAACTATCCTAATATGATAAGAAAGAAAAATTGCAAATATTTTGTCATTAAAGGAGAGTGATAAGCCATTTATAAAAAACCACCCCTCGTTACACCCGACCGGGATTCGAATTACGATCTCCTCGTCACCATAAATCCAGTCTATTTGAAGAGGGACGCCTTGGAGTAGACCATTCTACCACTGAAGTAGACCACAGTTCTTTTAACTTTGGACAATTTCAGTAGGTTCCAACGCCCTCCCACCCTCCCCTGCCCCCGCACACACAGTATGGTCAGCACCTGATCAGGCCCGTCAGCTAATCAAACCGTACCCGGTTCCACTCTCTTTGTGATACTAGACTTCCGTGATAGCGGAACCTTATTTCTCAGGGGTACTTTATCAAAAATAATCTATGTATTTTGGTGGGTCTTGGGACCCCCAGACTAAAAGGAATGTCTGAGGACCAACCCTAGCCCAATGTTTGGAAATTTATGCTCCTAGAAGGTATTTGCAGTAATCCTCCTCCCAATGTTTTTTAAAATTTGAGTCCTTAAAGTTATTTAACGTGGTCTTCGCCTGTAAAATATTTGGAAATTTATATTGATTCTATAGATGATAATTTAAATTGCTAACCCCCGGTAAATGTGTGAGAATTGGAAGGTTCTAGAAGCTATTCATAGTTTGATATAAGGCCATTTTTCATCTTAATATTTGAGAATATCAAAGGGGGGACTAAAATAAATCTTGAAGGGGGAAATTTTGTTCCAGGGGACGGTAGGGCTTATTCCGATCAGGGGTGGGTGGGTTACTTCTAATGAGGGACATTTTTCTCACGTTTACAAAACAAAATCAATGTATTTAAATTAATACGCAACTGAAAACTTAAACTAAACTTGATTTACTTCTCAAATATCAAGCGCCAAATGTAATTTTAGTATAAATAGCCTCCATTTAACTTCCAAATACTCCGAAACAAAGGACGAGACTGAACCGAATCAATCATATATTTGGTGACAAATGTCAGTAAGTTCTTCCAAAGGAAATCCCAGCTGGTGGGCTGGGCATATACTACTCATTAGTATGAATAAGTATTTTATTGCTTATCATTCATGTTTTATTTTAAAATGTCCTTTTCTTTCTTATCATATACTACGATTTTTTTAAAACCTATATATCTGGATCTTGGGTTCGGGCCCTTGGAGGCCCCAGGTCCGATACCATGGTACCAATGGTACAATGGTCATCTCTCCTCCCCCTTCCCCTCACACGTGACGTGCCTGCCTCTAATCCAGCCATGCAATGTTTATAACTACATACATTAAAGATGTTTCCCCGTTCTACTGCCTCGCTTATTGTATATTTTAGTCAGTGTATAATGATTTGGGTGACCTGGCGGTCTAGGTGTGAGATGTCAGACTTCTGTGCTGGGGGTACGGGGTTCAATCCTCGGTCCCGGCACAGATTTATCTGATTACCAAACCCTTCCTTCACCTCTGACAAGACATCTTGTGAATGTGGGGAATGCCAGGCCTCCACCGTGGTTCGGATTCCACGTTAAACTGTAGGTCCTCCATTTCATATTACAATCACCCTACCATTACACATTAGCGTAAGGTCGTATAACCCGAACGGGTAGTAAGACGCGGTGCCAATAATAATAATAATATACTGAGTTATCTACCAAAGAGTCGTACTTAAATTAAGTGAGGCTTTTTTTTATATAGGATTTTTGATCATTCCTCCACCCAAGTAAGGGACCGTAAGATTTTCCATCACTCCTCTCCTTTTCTATCTTACGTAATTTTTTACAATTTGGTAAATTAGATTATTTTAATCGTTAAGTGTTTTTTGTGGCACCACCTGTTTGGGTTATACGCCTATGAGCTAATTACTCTTATGTGCTATGGATGTGAAAGATTGAGTGTAATGGAAAACCATTTAGGAATAATTACCCTCAGTGCACACGACCGGGATCGAGCCCTGATCTCTCAGTCCTCGGCAGCCAGTCGATTGCGAGATTAGCGTCTTAGATCATGCGGACACTGAGGTGGGTATTTATTTATCATTATTATTAAAACAAAAAATCAGTTGTGTGTATTGTATTTAACAATATTTGAGAAAAATATTAAATTTTATCATATATTTTTTTCGAACAGTGAGAATTAGTGGCTAAAGTGGGTTTATTTAATGAATTAAAATGAACAATTTAAGAATTTTCCGATCTTTTTACTAGATTTCGTTTTACCATTAACATTGATTAAAAAAACCTTAAGTAAGATGGATTCTAATCCTCCCTGCGTCTTCCCCCGCGCAAGAAAACATAAGAAAATACTGATCACCCCCTCCCCCAAAAACCCTTAGTAATTTAAAGACGACCCTTAAAAGTATTTATATTATCATCTTGCCTTGAGAGCAAAACTATCTTCAGCTTCTGAACCAACTTTAATATCAGCACATGATTTATAAACTAGCTTAAAATTATAACAGACAACACCCAGCCCTCGATCATTAATTTATCACTGCTAAGAGGGAACCTCCAATTTCACCCATGCTAAATGTTTCGGCTATGTCGGGATTCAAATATGAGACCACTAAGTCAATTGGCAGTACCGCTACCTGCTAATCTAATGTTTGGTACTTGAAAAATTTCACACACTAAAACAGGTGAAAAATTTCAAAATAATAATTTAAAAAATAAACGGGGGGAAAAAAATCGTAACTTAAGACTTTAATTTTTCCCTCTCACGGAGTGAAATTAATATGCCTAATTAATTTTCAATATTTCAAAACAACAGCCATGAGAGAGAGAGAGAGTTTCTGGACATTGTTATTATTAGTTTGTCATTTTTTATCCTCCCCTCCTCCCTCAGACTGAACGATGATGGCACATCACACAGCACGACGAAGAAGGAGAGGAATTGTTCAGGTTGGCCGCTGGGAGTGCATGTGGCGCCACTGTTCCACGGGATCATACATCACGGCTAAAAGTTGACGGACAAGCATCAGAGATGCGTGCCTTGCCTGTCACGCTGGATAAAAAAGTGTTTTTTTTAGAGAGGAAAAAAAATAAGAGAGGGGAGCGTTTCAAAATAATAATAATAATAATAAAAAGCGTTTGAAAGAGAACAGCGAAGCTTCAATTGTCAGCACTAACATGGCTCATCAACTGGGATGAAAACATTGGTCGCACGCACCTTCCCATTTATTTTGGGATTTCAGTGACTTGTACTCTCTCTCTCTGTATCCTAAAAGGTAGCAAGCAACCTTACCTTGCACGGTTCCACTATGGCGTAGCTTATAAGATAGGCTCATAATGTCATCAGTCAAGGTAAGATTGCTACCTTGCACCGTTCTACTATGGCGTAGCTTATAAGATAGCGTCATAGTGTCATCAGTCAAGGTAAGACGGCTACCTTTCAGAGTGGACGAAGTTTACAACTTAGGCCTGCCCCCAACTACCCGCTCCCCACTTCAGACAGTTTGTTTCTTTGATTTAATTTCTAAAGCAAAAACCAAAATCTTAGTATAAAGGAGTTATATTTTCTAAGCTGTTTTTTAAATATTGTCTTAATTAATTCGTTCAACCTAAAGGCTAATCACACGTGGAAAATCACCGCTGGTGCAACTGATAGAGATTTTAAACTTTACCTCTAAAATGCCAGTAATACAAAGCACCTGACGCCTTATACCGTTTTACCACCAGTGCTGGTAATCTAAATTTTACAGACATATTTTTTAATCAATAGGTTTCAACTCAGGTGCTTAATAGAAAGCATAGCTGTAGAGGGAATTCTACCAATAGATAGGATTCGAACCAAGACTGTCTGGTCAACGGTGACCTTGAGAATTTCGAATTGATCTCCTTGGACATTATAGGAAAGGAGTAGGAGAAAACGTTGAGGTTTGTAAAACATTTCCCTATCTGCGAGGGAAGAATGAACCTCAATCCAGGACGATCCATGGATAGCTCAATGGTAAGAGCATTGGCGTGCCAAGCCAAAGATCCAGGGTCCGATTCCCGTGGTGTCAATTTTTAATGTATTTGAATATGATTCAGATAGGGTGATGTTCGTAATTATAATCATTCATCTTCCAAGCTTCACCTTTCATATTTTACTATATTGTAAAGAGATACTTTCTTCTCTCTTCAAGTGAGTCACACGTACAGATTTAAAAAAAAAATCCTCGCCTACCAAACCCTTAATATTCCTCATAAATGAGAAAAATGAAACATAGCCCCTCACTCACCCGTTCCCTCCCTCTCTTCACGTACCATGCCAATTCTCGCGCGTGCGCGCTCGACACGCCAAAACTCTCGAGAAAGGTTTCTCTATAGTAAACTTGAAACACGAAAGGAGAAAAGGAGGGTTGCGTGGGGGTGGCATAAGGGTTTGGAGAGATCGGATGGGACCAAAAGGGGGTGCAGGGTGTGGGGTGGCTTGAAACACAGACGCTAATAGTCTTAATCTTGTCGTTTTATGTTTTAGCACTCCTTATGGGGGGTGGGGGGGTGAGGGGTAACAGACTCCCTTCTATAACAAGGGTAGGATAATTAGCTAGAGCGACGGTATGGAGGCTTGTAGGACAAAGCTTCCTAGAACGTTACGAGTAATTTCTAAGAGAGAGTAGCAACAAAACTAAGCGAGGAGTAGCGTCGGTTTTGGTGGAGTCATACGGGTTGGTAAAGAAGGGGGTGTAAAAGTGAGAGCGAGAGAGGCACACACACACACACACACACACACACACACACGCCAAAGCGTCCTTTCAGTTTAAAGTGCTTGATCCTCCTAGTGGTATAGTGTTTGCTCTCTTTCTCTCAAGTCTTCCTTCCCTTCACCCCCACCCCCGCTCTCTAATTACGAAGCCACAAGCAAGACGAAAATTAAACTTTCATCAGCTATTAGCATATGAGACTCTTCTAATTAAGGTAGTACTAACGCCAAGAGTTTGGTGGCGCTTGACTTGTAAGAGAGAAAGAGAGAGAGGAAGATGTGAAAGGGTTGGTTTAGTTCCGAGGCGAAGAGGAGATATTGTTTGTAAAAGGTTCTCTCAGAATGAAAAGGGGTGGTAGATTGAGTAGGAGTTAAAGGGTTGCGTTCAAGAACTCAAAAGCCAACACCCCAACCCTCTCCTTACCCCCACCTTTAGAATGTGATGTATTCTCACCCACCTACTCTTTCACCCCTTACCCTCTTAGCTTCTCACAGTCATTTCTTCTTTTGAAACTTCTATCATATGTAACACCCCTAGATTCTTACACCCCTATCCCCCTCCACATATATTCCAAATCCCACCCACTCCTAGCCCGTATTCCACTAAAATTTACGGAAACAATTACAAGGGGTTTCTCTTCGAAGTAACTACGTGGGGGGAGGGAGCCTTCTTGTTTGGTGTTAAAGGTTTTGCTTTTCACTTGGTACAACGGTGGAACCTTATACGCAATAACAACAGTGCTAACAAATAATAGTGATCCAATCTAATTATGTTAAACAAAAAGAGAAAGAATACCGGTACTATAATTTATTGAGAATAGAAAATATTGAGTAAATAGAATCACGTGATTTTTTTTTGTCACAGTGTTTTACTATCTGTTCTGGCTGTACGTATATGAACCAGTTACGATTATGTGTTAGGGTTAAGGGTGGTTTAAGTCAGAGGAAGTGAACCCGTATTTGCGTGGAAGAAGAGTTGAGAAAAAAATAACTAAGGGAAAACCACCTTAAGTTCAGTCGCACACCATCCCAAGTCCGATCCCCCCATCATCGGCAGTCCAGACTGTTTCGAAAGAGACACCTGAATATGTATATACATAAATATCTAATTTCAGTGTCGATTCGCGGACCGTTTCCAGGGCAAGCCAGTGGAAAGTGAAGGGGAGGGAATAGTTTATAAGTCCAGTCTCATTAAATATGGCTTTCTCTGGACAAAACTCATGAGCTGTTAAAAACACAAACAAGTGTTTGGAATATTGGAGAGATTTATTTTGTACAGAAATGAAATAAATACAAATATTATTTAGTGGGCTATAAATACCATTATTGTTGTTGAGAAATGGTAGTGTTTTATAAAAAAAATTGTTTATCTATTAAATGGGACCCGCCTCGGTGGCTTAGTTGGCTAACGCGCTTGTCGTGTTGAGCTTGACTGCTGAGGACGGGGAGATCGAGGTTCGAATCTCGGTCGGGTGAACTGGGGGTGGTTTTTCCTAAATGGTTTTCCACTCTCCCTCCACGTAAATGCGGGTTCTCTTCCTCTATTTCAACCTTCCCAATTCCTAATCCATTAGAGTAATTAGTACTTAAAGCGTATAACCCGAACGGATAGTAAGACGTGGTGCTAAATATTATTATTATTATTATTTATTAAATGGGGGAGGAAAGAGCTAGATTTAAGGTCCGTATTTTACATTGTATATATTATCTCTATTTTCTTAACCACTGAGGACTATTTTTTAAATAATAATTTTAAAAATAAAGAATGAAAGCACTTGTTTTGCCCATTTATTATTTATTTATAGAAAACCTTCCATAGGCTTACTTCAACAAAAATGCGACACATTGCATTTTAAAGAGAAGAACAAAGTGAATAAACAGCAAGTTCTGAAAGTACACCCCACCATTACTCTAATTTGCTTGAAGACAGATCGAAACAAATACAAATGGAAAGAGGCTTAGAGCAGAGAAACGTGAACTTGATAAAGACGATGGTTAAAGGAGACGGCGCTAAGTATGTGGTTTTAGAAGGTCTTAAGTTCAAGTCTTAAGCTGTCGAAGTTCTGTGCGCCACAAGAAAAGCTAAATGAACACTACACACACCAGTTGTCTTCCATTGAAAAAAAGATGGAATGGGATCGGGTAGGGGGTAAGGTCGGAAAGGGAGAGTTAGAACTCGTATCTTTGGAGACATCTGTGTCGAATTGGTTTTTGGGAAGAAGGGGCCTTGAGAAATTATATTTCTGGTGGTTTGATTCTAAGTCAAATTAAATTCTTAGCTTTAAGTAGTTTTACTTGTAATATCTACCACTTCCACCCCCTCCCCAAGCCAATATAATCCTTTAATATAATGACGAGTTGATAAACAGAAAAGAGACCAAGGGAGAAGGTTTCTTAAGCTAACTAAACCTACTGCTTTAGTAAATATTTTAGATTATGCGGAACAATATACGTGAAAATACCTCTACATTCAAAATATGTTAAGTTTAAAAACATTTTTGTATGGAGAAATATTTACACAGGTCAAACCTTTTTTTATCTGTAATGTTAAGATTTTAACTTACAATCAAAGGTTTTAAGTTTATATTATTATTTTTTAAATAAATTTAGTGAAATTGAGGGCCTCTTTGTGATACACTTTTTAAAAGAAACTTTATAATTTAGTTTAGTTTTAAAACACGTGAATTACTCTTAACGTGTAAGACGTGTATTACACAAGCAATAAAAAAAAACTTATTAATTTTTTTATCATCATTTTGATGGAATAAAGTACTATTACAGATCGCTTGTTCCGCTTATAACATTTTGTGATAGTTTAGCAAAGAGAAATGTCATTTGAGGACCTTCTATAAAACTATTTACTAAGATAAATTATTATTATAATTCAAACCAATTGTTCAATGACCACACGTAAGATAGGCTATTCAAAGATTGTCACCACTTCTCACTATTAGTTCGGGATGCATATACTAATACGTATTAATTACGCTAATGTATTATGGACGAGGAAAGTTGAATTTTAGGAGAGCTGTACATTTACTTGGAAGGACGGGGTAAAATCACCCTTAGTACACCCAACAAGGATTAAAACCCCGATTTTCCCATCATCGGGCCTTTATAATCTACATTTTGGCACGAAGATTACTACTAGCCATTTTAGCGAATAAACGAATTAGCTTGAGTTGTATTACATGGAGGGTTCACGCCCCGGTCCCGGCACAGATTTATCTGATTACCAAGCCCTTCCTTCACCTCTGACTGGACGTGTATTAATCACAATTTGTGAATGTGTGGAATGCCAGGCCTCCACTGTGGTTCGGATTCCACGTTAAACTGTTAGGTCCTCCATTTCATCTCACAATCACCCTACCATTACACATTAGCGTAAGTGCGTATAAACCGAATGGGTAGTAAGACGCGGTGGTAATGATAATTTTAATATATATAATTCTTCTGTACGTGTGTATGTCACTGAACTCCTCCTAAACGGCTGGACCGATTTTGATGAAATTTTGTGTGTGGGTTTGAGTGGGTCCATGGATGGTTTTGATTCACAATTGAACCCGGTAGATGGCACTGCAATCGGGTTCTAGGATTTTTTTATTTTTTAGAGAATTTATTTGAGGGGATTTTTTAAAAAAGATTTTTTGCATATCAGAACATGTAACCTCAAAATTTCACTCCCCACCACCATTCCCCAATATTTATAATGATGAATATAATATGAATAAATGACCGTTAAAACCTTCTGAATAGTGAATAATTGAACTTCTGAGAATAATTCATAGTTATGTTTGTGTACCATAGGTGGCATTGATTTCGAATTCTATGGTATTTGACGTAAGCATCAATACATGCGCAAGTTTCTTGCGTCGTGGCTTGGCGTTATTTTATATTATTATTATTATTAGCACCGCGTCTTACTACCCGTTCGGGTTATACGCACTTACGCTAATGTGTAATGGTAGGGTGATTGCGAGATGAAATGAAGGACCTACAGTTTAACGTGGAATCCGAACCACGGTGGAGGCCTGGCATTCCCCACATTCACAAGATGTATTGTCAGAGGTGAAGGAAGGGTTTGGTTTGGCGTTATTTTGGCATTCGATGTGTTTCGATATTCCATGTATCACAATCGCGTGAATATTGAGTGTATTTTTCATCAAGTGTACTCAAATACATACATTAGGGAAAATGTGTAGGTGCTGTGTTGAAGTGAATATCTTACATGATCTTTCATAAATTGAAATTATATACATGCGTATTCAATGACAATCAATCTAACCTGCAAATTTTTATTTTTATTGCTTATTTGTGTCGATGATTTTATAAAATTAACGGAGTGTTAAACGTCTCATCGAAAAAACAACAACATGTAATCCATAAAATTCAAATATAAGTTGCTTATATTTAGGTGTTGTGTGTTTATTAAAGAACAATGCCACGTTTTCGTGGACGAGGAGGAAATATTGGTCGACGTACACAGAATTCACAAATAGTCCACACCTGTCGGTTAAATCGAACGGCAGAAGATCAATTGACGGACGATGCAAATTTAAGAGTCCAGGTTGCAAACACACGTGCAAATGAAAGTCAACAGTAACGCAACGAACGCCTTCTAGCTAATGCATTGAGACAAAAACAGGCGCGTCAACGAGCCACTGACGCACACAGAGCACAGCGCCTGCAAGTACATCGCGCATTGACACACGCATCACTTCTCCGTCTTGCGTTCGAATATGAGTCGGACATAGACTATTCGTCACATTCACAAATTGTCATCGGCGCTATGGACAAAGAATGCCAACACTGCCATGCATTCAAATACAAAGGTGAATCGGCCGGTCCCTGCTGCGCTTCTGGAAAAGTTTTACTTCCACCATTGAATTCGCCGCCAGAACCATTGAAAACACTATTGGTTGGAACCACACCTCAATCAAAATTGTTTTTGCGTAAAATTCGCAAATTCAATTCTTGCTTCAAATGACTTCATTTGGAGCAACAAAAATCGTTCAGAATGAGGATGGTCGCAATTTTGAATCAACGTTTAAGATTCAGGGCCAAGTATATTATCAAATAGGTTCTTTAATCTCAATGCCTGATGACGATCCAAAATTCTTGAAAATCTACTTCACGAGCGATGAGGAGCAACAAATAAACGCACGCTGCTAGTACAACCACATCAAGCAGATGGAGGAGCGAGAAATTGTGGCGACTTTGGAACAGTTTTTGTGAAATCACAACCAGTTGGTCCAGTTGTTTTATACCGTTTCAAACAGACTGCAAAACGACACTACATGATCGTCATCAAAGCAGACAAAGTACCATTTGGAGAGCATGCGGGCCGATACAATTCACCAACCGTTAATGAAGTTGCAGTTGTTATGGTTGGCGACGCATATGAACGTCGAGATATACGGATCCAACACAAAGATAACACGGTTCACACAATTCAAGACAGTCATCGTTCTTACGACACTTTGCAATATCCGTTGATATTTTGGTAAGGAGAAGATGGATATCATTTTAACATCAAACAAATAAATCCAGTGACAGGTACAATCTACATATTATTTACTTTTTCTGTAAGATTAATTTCTTTTTGTCTTATTTATATTTTTACTTTGCAGGTGCAGAAACCAACAAGAAAGTGAGCGTGATGAATTTCTACGCATATCGGTTGATGATTCGTGCCAATGAAGACAACAACATTCTCCGATGCCACCAGCTGTTTCATCAATACATCGTTGATATGTATGCGAAAATTGAAAGCGAGCGATTACAGTACATCAAGTATAATCAAGCGAAGCTGCGTTCTGAGGAGTACATTCATTTGCGTGATGCTATTGTCGGTAACGTAGATAGAACCACTAATATCAACGAAATCTGTACCGCATATGGCCCACAAGCATTCACTTGAAGCTCTCGATAGAACGATGAAAGATCTCAACGATAATACCAGACTTTTCGGTGGCGCTCTACTACTGCTGTCCGGTGATTTTAGACATGCATTGCCGGTCATTCCACGCGATATATATGCGGACGAAGTTAACGCATGTTTGAAACAATTATACCTATGGCGAAATGTCAATACATTACTCCTTAACATAAATATACGTGTTCAACTGCAAAACGATCCATTGGCACTGTCATTCTTCGAACAATTGCTCAACACTGGCAATGAAAAAATATTATTGCATGGAAACAAACAATGCATAAAATTGCCAGACAATTTTTGTAACATGGTAGCTACGAAAGATGCTTTTATTGAAAGCATATTCCCAGATTTGCGCGCTAATTACATTAATCATGCGTGGCTACGTGAACGAGCTATTTTAGCCGCAAAAAAAAAAAAATCTATGTTGACGCTATTAATTTCAAAATACAACAGTCATTGCCTGGCAATGAGATGTCGTTTAAATCTATCGACACTGTTGTCGATCCTGACGAAGCAGTCAATTATCCTGTTGAATTTTTGAATTCACTGGATTTACCGGGAATACCACCACTTAGCTTGCGATTAAAAATTGGTTCACCAATCATTTTGCTTCGGAATTTAAATGCACCTAAGCTATGCAATGGCACGCAATTGTTCATAAAAAAAATTATGGCTAATGTTCTTGAAGCTACCATTTTGAAAGGCAAGTTTCAAGGGGAGGTTGTTCTCCTGCCACAGATCCCAATGATCCCTTCAGACTCGCCCATTCCATTCAGACGCTTGCAATTTCCAATTCGCTTGGCATTCGCAATGACTATTAATAATTCACAAGGCCAAACAATGTCAATTTGTGGGTTGGATCTAGAATATCAGTGCTTCTCACATGGTCAATTATATTGTTCATTCACGGGAGGAGTTTACCTGGGAAAGGTCTTTTTTCTTACCAATATCCTACTATATAATAGATTTCTGGTAGGGAAAAAAGTCCTTTCCCAGGTAAACTCCTACCGTGAACGAACTTTATGTTGCGTGTTCTCGCGTTGGCAAACCATCAAGTTTGTTCATTTATACACCTCAGGGATTGATGAAAAACATTGTTCATCAACTCGCATTAAGATAAAAACCCAACAAGCTTTATTGATTTTGTCGGACAGTTTTTTATAACATTACAACCTTAGGTATAAGAGGTGGTGAGGTTTCTATGCAGCTGACTGTACGTATCATCGAGATAGTATGTACTTCGTACAACAAGTACATACTATATCGATGGTACGTATATAGATAAGTTGTTCTGCTTAAGCCCGTAGAGGTTCTAGGCCCAAAACAGTATATGTTTTGCACTATGAAAATAGAAACAATTAAAAAGTAATTTGAAATTTGTCATATTTGAAGGTACGTCAATAAAATAAAATTAGCTGTACCCGGCATACAAATTTGTAAGCAAGCTTCGCAATTTTTTTCGATACAGCTGTTATTTGTGGAGTTGTGGGTTAAATTCCAAAAATTGTAGGGATCACTATTCCATATATTATTATTTTTAATAATGGATACCATGTATGTATAAGTGTCTAGCAGTTCCAATTCTAAGTAAAATTTATTTGTTTCAGAAACAGACAGGCGGAATGGGAAAGCATTGCCATTACTGTGAAACTAAGTATTTGTAATGTACTTTTGTCTCAATTTAGTTGATTTTGAGGAAAGAAATGATGTTTTATTTTGTATGTTGTCTTGACAAACCCTGAATTTGTAATATTTGTGTAACTCACTAATTAGAGTTCATTGTGAATTTGTAATTGTGATTATCACATAGTATTTGTATTATTATCGAAATCAATTATGCCACCCAAACGAAAAGCCAACGTTCGGGCAGGACAACGTCTGTCGGGTCCACTAGTAATATATAATAATAACAATAATAATAATGTATTACATGGTTTCTTAACAGGGGTACTCTTATGGTATGAGAACCAAATAATGGGAGTATAGGCACATTTAGGCTAGGAGCCCATGATATAGACGATTTTAAAGGGAAAAAAGTTTACAAGAAAAAAATATTTTAAGATTAAAAACATTTTTTGTGACAATGTAAGATTATTTTTAAAACTATTTAAGAATCTGTAATCTAGGTTCCAATATTATATCTTTAAGACTCGTCCAATAAAACTATGTGTAACCTTATTTTGACTTGCTGTTAAGTCACAGGTAGGCGACGTCCTTAAGCTCTAGTAAGCGCTGAAGACACCTTATATATATCCCTTGTAAATAAATCTAAATGGGGCGTTACTCTATAATTAGTGAGTCCGCGCATAGCCTAGTGTTTGGAAGCGAGACATCGTAATGAAGACATGTTGGTGTAGGCTACTGTTACCGACCCACCCAGGCCTGGAGGCTAATATAGGTGGAGGGTGGTGGTCACGATGGTAAACTCCTTAGTGCTAGCATTCATTACGTTGGAGGCAGACCTTTCCTGGAGATTTATAAGTAATGCTGTAAACTAGATGGGTAAATATTGCGATACAAACTCTATCCAAACATAAGTGGTGAGGCGTGACCTTTTAGAAGCTGCTACCAGATATCTACAGCTTTGGGCAACGTTTTCAAAAATGTGCTCCTTGGAGCCCTGGGGCTCTGTCATAGATATCTTAAGCTCAATGAGGCAATTTTATAGTATTCTTTATTGTTTTTTTTACGACATAAAATAGCGTTTGTATCATGTTGGCAATTTTTTTATCTGAATAAATGACATTTTCCAAAGACGCAGCCAGAACATGTGAAAATTTCCGTTTTTTTTTTATGCTTTTATATTTGTTAAAATTAACTTTCGTTATTGATTGTTCAGAAGACTAGTGTAAAATATTTTATAAGGGCTCCTAATAGTTTGTTTTTTTGTGCAAGAACTTCTTCAGTCTAAAAAGTTTGGAAACACTTAACTAGGTATTCCTCCTCTCTAAAATATTTAAAATGATTCATATATTTTTTATTTGCAAAGAATAACTGGTTTTTAAATTAAAGGGAGACATAAATATTCACACTCAAACAAAGACTTAATAAAAATTGGTAACTATTCTTCGACCGTCAAAACATACAAAATTTGAAAAATAATTCAAAATAAAATATATAAACTAAAAGGTATTGGGGAAGAAATTGATTTCCTTTACTAGACACAAAGGAACGAGCAGCATCCTAAATAGTCCCCCTTCACGCAGATGCAGGTACGTTTCCTTTAAACTCTAACCTCCTCAAACCTACCTTATAAGCGTAATTAAAACGCATGTGGTCTGAACAGGTACTAAGATGAGGCGAGGAAACAAAATTAACTCGCATAGATGGTTTCATGGCCTAAAGTGGCACGGTCGTATTAGTATGGATTACTGATTACGGAGAGATCGGGGTTCGACTCCCGGTTAGGTTTACGGTTTTTTTAACTAAGTAGTTTCCCACTCACCCTCCTCACAGATGTGGGTACACCTAATCTTTAATTCAACTCCCTCATTCCTATTCCACTAGTGTAACCCTTGACGAATTTTAAGATGTGGTGGAAAAAAACAACCAAACAACAATGTGAGCTATGTCCGTTTCCCTCGCAAGATGTGACCGGAGCCCCGTCTGTCAGCGTGGCTCAAAGGACACACTGGATCATCGTGCTCCTGGTAACCTAGGGTCCCGTGGCTCACGTCCGCTTCTCAGTGTGACGTCATAGTCCAATCACCGTCACAGCTCTTCTCCAAGTCCAACCGACCTCTCCTTACCAACTACCACCCGTCATCGCGTTTTGCTTTACGAACGCAGTGTGTCGTATAAATCATCGATATCTCGGTTCCGAACTATCCTGTTTCATTGCCGAGTTACTGGAGTCACCAAGACACTCGGCTGAAGTATCGTGTGGTTCGCCACATGAAGGATACAAAAATTACTATAACTACTTTCATATTATCAAATAATGTTTTATTTGTGTCGTATTTACTTTTTCTCTCCTCAGATCAACTAAAAAATATAATTCAAGATTTTGAAAAATGTATATGCTCCACGACTGTTTGAAAAAAGAAAAAGAAAAAAGAAATGGTTTTCGCGTTGACGTATGTTTATCTGTCTATATCTTGGCCTAGAGCCGAATCTCTTTTACCGATGGGGAGAAAACTTTATATCTAGGGCTTTAATAAGGCTTCCTCGTGGTGTTTTTGGAATCTTATATATATAAATATATAAAATTAAGAGTAGCTTACTGAAGGGCAAAAAGATAAAATATCTATTTTATCAAAATCTGTCTTAACGATTATGATTTTATTTTGTATATTGGCACCGTTTAACATTACAAACAAAATATCTACTTTCATTAATTCATCTACCCATGAAAATGATTTTTAGGGTACTTTACTTAAGGGGAAACTTCCAATTTTTATCAAATATCCCCAACTATTTGAGACTGGATACCCAAGCTCATTGAAGAACTAGCTTAATTTGTGAATACTTAGACCTATGAAAGTTGACTGTTACCGCGCGTGCACTCTACAGAACTCGATCTTGGGACCCCGGGCTCAACGGATGCCCTCTAAGTACAAGTGCTATTGATGACCCAAAGATGTGGTCTGATATGGTACGGGGTCGGACAAAGCTACCACCTGTGATATAGATGGAATTGTCACAGCCCCGTTGCCAAAAAGTAAAGGTAATTTATACCATTCCAACTAGTCCAATTATTGTTATGAATTGTCAGCACTCTCCTGTAACCTTTCTAGTACATTATTCCAAACGTGCTAGGCCAGCAATTTTAACGCATGCTTCTACTCGAGTTATATAAATCAAAATATGCATTAAAACATTACTCAGTGGTCATGATAATATTAAATTTATGTTTATGCTTTATGGTGGACAGAGATGTTAATTTTTTTTCAATATATGTCTGTAATTGTGTATATTATTTCATTTATGCTCTTTGCGAAAATGTTTCTGCAATAATATAAATAGGTATGTATTATAGATTTTGAAAGTAGTATCTATCAAAAATAACAGACTCAGATCATATGACTTTACGTAAGAATACGTGAAAGTAGATTTAGTAACCTCTCTAGGTAATTAAAATGTTCTCAATTAGTAGTTGATGTATGTATTAATTTTTTGTATCCTTCATAATAAATATAAAAACTTATTAATCTTAAGCAACTATTTTAAATTACCTTAAGCAACTATTTTAAATTATCTTTTGCCTCTCCTCTCACAATTTACCAATAATAATACTTTCAGCCATAGATTTTGTTGAGTTTGTGTGTTTCTGTTTAAGAGAAAGTGCCCTTCGAATGTACCCTAATTAAACCTAACAAATGCGGCCCTCAATCGAAGAGACGCGACACGGGACATAGGGATCTACCCCTCCCTTAGCCCCAGCGCGACACTTGTCACTATCTTTGATCACTGACCGTGGCGCCTGCCCGCTGGTTCTTCACCAGATCCTGTCTCCGTGGACCACGAGAGAAGGGGGCGGTGAACACAAAGGGAATTCAAGGGTATCAAAGGTCTGCGGGAAGATCAAGGGGTGGACTAAGACTTGGTCTCTACGTCTGGTACTTAGGATAAGAGTGTAGGGGACGTGAGAAAAGGGCAGTGTTTTTGCAGTTTTTATAGTAAAACTTTTTTTTTTCGGTCAAAAGAAATCAAATATGTCTCCAGTAGAAACATAAAACTTAATTTTATTCACTTGATTACATCAGTGGTTCTTGAATATCTGTCGAGGCTGTCCTGGAATTTAATGCCAACTGTTTCTCTTCATTTGATAAATTTCTCGTTTAATGCCGCTACTCACATGACAAATAGTCGAGAATTGTTGATATCACCATGTGAAGAAAATTAAACTGTAGGTTTCTGCTGAGGCAATATTTGATTTATTTTTACCTAAACAAGCTTTGCTGTAAAAACACAGACTTTTTTTCGCGATCCTCTCATCCCCTCGAATTCCCTTTAAACATATTTGAATAAGCATCATCAAGTTTTTGGTTATCCTGAAATCACTTAAATACTGAACAGTTTTCACGTTTAAAAAAAAATTAAGATGAATTAAAGTTTAGTGTGGAATAGTGTGTAATCTATTCTTTTTTTTAGCACCGCGTATTACTACCTGTTCAGGTTATAAGCATGTATTAATTACGCTAATGATTTAAGGATGAGGGAGGGTGTATTTTAAAGCAAGTCTAACTGCACTTGCTTAGAGGGAGAGTGGAAAACTATTTAGGAAAAATTACCCGACCAAGATCGAACCCCAATATCCCTGTCATCGGCAGCTTAGTCTTTTGTGAGGGTGACGCCTTATATAATGCGGCCACTGAAACAGGTGGAATATTTATTTAAAGAACGTTAATAAATGGTATTTAATGTGGATTTATTACTATTATTATTTGAAGTATTATTACTATAGATTAATTTGCCATCGGTGAAAAATAATTGAATTTTTACGGTATCCATTTTATTTTCATTTTCAAGCTATATGTATACTCTATAGGCTATAAGCTTTTAAGTAAAAATAAAAAAGGGAGGATTGAAGGTTTTAATGGTTTCTATACCTGTATCCGAGATGATGACAGTTTGAAAGATTGGAAGCTTGAAAAAGATTCTTCTTTGCTACGGTTGTCTGATTTCGGTGGTTATATGGTTCTGATAGGGCGCCAACGAAATACGATTTAGTTATATAAAATGTTTACTAAGCCACAAATTAGAGTATTATTAATTTAACCAAGGCACTCAACTCAAATGTTCACAGCGAGATAGAAACCTATACGGGTGGTGACGTGGTATAAGGTGTCAGGCTCGTAATATATGTCAAGGTTTGAATCAGGCCGGTTAATATTGGGGTGGTTTACACGTATGTGAATTTGTTTCCCCATCTTCTTTATAAGCTAATGTGGGTTCATTTTTCTCATAACCATTTGCTATCACTATAATGTAAATAATCTTGGTGTAAAAAGGACACATATTTACAATATTAGAATTAATTTACTTAAGAGAAATTAGTTATCCTGAAGGAAACTCACCCATATTAGTGTGTAAAGAATATGTGACAACTGTATTTAATTTACACTTAATTTCATATGAAAAAAGAAACATTCATAGTAGCGAAGAAATTGACCACTAGAAATTCTATTTCTATTTTGTTTTATTTTAGCAACACTTCTTACTACACATTCAGATTTTACAAATATTATCTACCAACTACGCTAGTGGGTTAGGAATGAGTAAGGCTGAATTATAGAGGAGGTGTAAGAACTTACCCATATTTGTTGAAAGATAATAAAAAGAAAACCATTTAGGAAAAACCATCCTCAATACACCCAACCGGGACTCGAACCATGATCTCCCTGTCATCGGCAGTCCGGTATATTGGGAGAGTGGTGCCTTAGAATATAGACCACGTGAACTTCGAAGCGGGCAGTTATATTTAATCTTCCAAAAAGCAAGATGCAGACCAATGCCCATATAGTGGATTTGCTTAGCAAAGCAATCGATCACTTAATGATGCAAACATAAAATTTGGCACATTGGTACAGATTTTGAGGTGAAAAAAAATTGGATATAATACTAGTCTGAAAAAGTTATTTTAAATTCACTATATTAATAAAATGGCGCCCTAAAACAGGTTTGTCCAATTATTTCGTAAACTGCTCATTATACAAGAATATTTATTTGATAAAAAATAAATAAAATAATCTTTTGTACAAAACATTTTCCTATATATTTGATTTTAATCCTAACCGTTTTCGTGGAATATTGCAGTGAAATGTCAAGAGTGTGATAATCACACTAAGTTTGTGGAGTTTTGTTTCGGTTTCTTATGCACAAATTTGTAATACTTATCTTTTATCCTCTGTTTAAGATTATAATATGAGATAGTACACACAGTAAAAATGGACACACAAAAAAACACTTAGTAGGTAGTTCATGAAAATTCCCGCAATACGTGTACGGTGGAGACGAATTTGAGATTTATGTATATACTGCCAAATAAATGATGAGCGTCCTACTAAATGCCCTGGAAACACCAAACGTAGAACACTGGGCTACAATCCTACAAAGCAGCTAGAGATATAGAAGAGTTTAGTAAACTTGGTCACCTGTCTTTTATTGTTTTACGTCTGGATGATGGAGAGGGTGTTGCAGAAACACTTGTAAAGCGTCAAGCTAAGTGGCATAAGTACACAGTACAAATTTACAAAGACTTATCAAAGATGTAAAATAAGAGATTCTGAAAGTGATTACAAATCAATTAATGGACAGCAATAAAATAACCAGCTCAAACACACATTCGGATATTACAAAATATAAATACGGGTGTCTCTTCTGTATTCAGATAGATGATCCAGCTGATCTTCACGAGGCTAAAACGATAGAGCTGGATGTTGATGTTAGAAAAGCATTTATAGTATTACAAGATCTTAGTCTATTAGCTAAGATCAATTCTGGTGATATGGTAGCTTAAGAAACAAAATGTCATAGGAAATGCCTTTCAAAACTGTATAATGAAGAAAGGAATATTCGAAGTGATGAACGTGGTAACCGGAGTGAATAAAATACAGCTCACAGTTTTATGTTTGCAGAGCTGATGTATTTCATTACTGAGTGTCAAATGACTCCAGATGTATCACCCGTATTTAAGCTGTCTGGCATTTGTAAAATGTACAAATTCACATGTGGGGTTTGTTTCAGAAATTAAAGTTAACTCGATAAGATTGAAGGATACATTGATAGCTCATATTCTCAGACTTTAAGCTTACCGATAAGAAAGATATATTGTGTAGCTTTTAATGAAGACATTGATGAAGCTATAGACAAATCAGTTTCATATGACAGCTATCCCATGGTTATTCACATGGCACAAACATCAGCATATATAATAGAACAGATTTTTACAACTGACTTTGAATTAATTGGGACAATGGAACCTAGCAATTAAAGTAATTATTTCCTAATTATCCTATCTGAACTCATACGCATAATACTAGAGGGTCCAAGCATAAATAATATATCTGAAAATCCATGCAATCGAGCAGCTTCAACAATTTATCAGGTGATAAAATATAAAAGTCTCAAACTTGCGTGCAATGTTCAAGAAGATACACACTTAGGGCATAAAACTTCACTTTCAATTTAGGCCTGTATTCGGTTACTCACTTATTCACACACACGTAATGAAACTATCATTGATAAATTATTTCAACTTGGCCTGATTATTTCATACGAGAGAGTAATTACTTCTAATGTTGTCAATGACGTATACACAACAAGAACTTGGAAGTATTTTGATGACATGACAGAAGCTTTACTTTAAATCAATTTCAAACATGAAGTTGCTCCAAAGGTGTTGAAAACCATTGAAAGATTTGTGATCTTAATTTATGATAAAAACAAGCAATCACCATGACATTGCTGAAGCAAGAAGACATATTTTTACTAAAACGCAGAGATCACTGGGATTTATACCTTCCACAACATTTCGGGGAGCTTTTATCTGGGGCTGGTGTTTGGTTCCAAACCCACATTTTCCAGATATTGAGGTGGCAATTGGACGATGGATTTTAACAGACATTTTGAACCAGTTTTCCCCAAGCTTCCTTGTCCTGTCATGAACTGATTTACTGCAAATGCCGTGTTGTTTGTGGCAGCAAATGTTCATGTTGTTTGTGGCTGCAAATGTTCATGTTGTTTGTGGCTGCAAATGCCCATGTTGTTTGTGGCTGCAAATGCCATGTTGTTTGTGGCAGCAAATGTTCATTGTTGTTTGTGGCTGCAAATGCCATGTTGTTTGTGGCTGCAAATGCCGTGTTGTTTGTGGCAGCAAATGTTCATGTTGTTTGTGGCAGCAAATGCCGTGTTGTTTGTGGCAGCAAATGTTCATGTGGTTACGCAGATCTTAAATGTACTGGTTTGTGCTCATGCGATGGACAATGTATGAATCTGACCGTTATTGAACCTTTTCAGTATTTTGTTTAGTAAATGACCTTAATGCACAATTTAGTGTAGGTACGTTTTCTTTTATGAGGTATAAAATAATATATTACACTATTATTTTAATTAATAACAAGAATAATAATTCTGAAAATTTAAAAATAACACATGAGCACGGGAATCGATCCCTGGACCTCTGAATTAGTATGCCAAGGCTCTAACCATTGAGCTATCTAGGAATTGTGTCACTTTTCAATCTGATCCTTCATTCATAGTGCTGTTGCATGAGAACGATTAAAGCTACCAAAAAACTGCAAATACCTTTTTTTATAGAGAAATTTATACTTGATATCTCTAATAATCTACACTAATATTATAAAGAAGAAAGATTTGTTTTTTTGTTTGTAATGGATAAACTCAAAAACTACTGGACCGATTCAAAACATTATTTTACCAATATAGGCCTAAAGCTACATTATCAGCGAGTAACATGGGCTATATTTTAATTTGAAAATTTAATTTATTCCTCATAAAAATGTCGATAGTCACTCATATTTCATGGTAGAGTCCATGATGATTCTTTAATGTGTGTGTTGAAAATACTAATGCAGGGGGGGGGNGGAAAGGGTCTAGTGTCAAATATTTTGATATTTTGATTAGTTTCAAGATAATTGAAAAAATCTACATTTGAACGCAATTTTTCCAAGATGGTGGCTGGAAAATATCTGTTACAGAGTGACATATCTCATTTTATTCAACATAAAAATATATACCAATAAGCCTAGTTTCATGCTTGCATTACAAAGTGAACGATTCCTTCAAAGAAACTAGCTAAGCAACTTCACTAATTGTAGCGTGTCTACTTATTCAGCTAGTTAAACGAGCCTGGGTTTTAAACCAAGTAAGACTGAAGCATATTTTCGTGGAAGAAATTGGGATTTCCCCACTCACATATGTGAATTGGCGGCCTAAAGACTGGGTAGCATATCGTTTGTAAAGTTGGGTTAGAGTTTAATTTTAAAATGAAACGCCTTCCTTTTCTGACAGTTAAAGAGCCACTAGATTTACTTTCACTTATTCATAGGTCAAGTCATGTGATCTTCATTGGTTACTTTTAATTGATAGTAGCTATTAATAACTTTATAACGAAATATTATTAAAATGTTATCAATTTTGGCCACAATTTCTTTGTATTTTCTAAAATGCCCTTTCTATGAAAATTAGAGTGTTGTTGGTAAATCATGTGGTGATTAAATCAGTCTCTTCAGAGAGAAATGCTCGCCAAATACCCCAAATAAATAAATAATAACAGTAATAATAATAATAATAATAATAATAATAAATAATAATAAATAATAATATCGTTTAAACTAAGCTTTCATTCGTACTGTAGCAAAATTAAAATAATAATAATAATAATAGATAATAATTAAATATGAATGTGTGAAAATATGGTAATTTTCATTTATATTCTGATATTTAGATAGATATAGCTCTTAAGTGAGTGACGTTCAACAAACAACGGTTAATTATCAATTCCGAATTCGCGTGACACTCCACAATACATTGATTATTTATCTACTTTATAATATACACAACGTTTATTATTAAATTACCCAAGTAAAAACAATACACACAATCCTCTATTCGAGCTTAATGCATAATGTAAAATGCGTAGTACACCTCCTCTACAAAACAAATAAATACAATTGTACATTTCCACACACAACCTATCAGACCACACGCATGCGCGCCTGGTGATGACGTAGTAATGGAAGCTGATGGTCTCTGTAAACCTTTCTCTACTCCCTCCTACACATCCTTCCTTAGCCTACCCCTATCCCATTGTAATAAACCCTTTTGTCATTCTACATTCTATCAACATCTCATCAGCGTCATCAGTTTCTTCTTATTTTTATCGTTGTTTTTGTGTGTGTGTTTTTTAAAGAAAAACTTTTACCCTCCACTATCTTCTTAATTCTCGAAGGTCTTACGTTACACTCGGCATAATACTAATAAATCCCCCCCTCCTACCCCTCTCCCTCCTGTATCCGTCAGCTTTTTTTTTCGGTACAGAGGATTTTAAAGAAGGACGGTTTGGTTCGACGGAATGTTAAGTAGCGCCTATAAACTCCCTGGGGTTGCCGAGGTGAGATCCTTCTTCGTGTTCGGAGACAGTTCCCTTAATTGCCTTGAACGTTAAAGGAGTCTGGAGTCTCTTTCCCTTTCTCTTTCTATCTCGTAGTTTGAAAGTTTTTTTTCTTCTTCTTTTAGCAGGTGACAGACCACAACGATCATCGTAAAGACAGAGACACACATTTTGAATTCTCTGGATGGCGCCCCCAAACAGTTTTCAACTGTTTTCACTGGATTTCGAAAAACACACACAAGTTATAGACTTTAGATGAACGGGAATCTTTTTATTAGGTCGTAAAAATTGTGTTTTTTTCCCTTCATTGCACATAAGCTCTTGCATTATTATTTTTTTGCTGCTCAGCCATATTTGGTCTGCCCCCAACCCCTAGCACATTAGCTCAGTCAGTACAACGTTGGCCTACTGATCTAAGATCTCACAAGGTCAATATTTTTCACAGGGGTGGATCGGATTTGGTTCTGTCCCACTAAAACTTTATTTTTGTTTCGATGTATTTTGGTTCTGGATGATGTATCACTTTGTTTTTTAATTAATGTGTGCACATATTATAAATAGTTCCATTTTAATTTATCCGACAGTAATTTTCCAAAGCCCACCATGGTGGTAGCATTATCAAAGCCAATGGTTCTCAAAATGTTCCTAATAACGGACCATCCCACCTGTCACTTGTTGGAGTAGGAAAGTTTCTAACGAACGTGTTCATCAAGCAGGTACAGTACAGCTAATATATTTTATATAACTTTGTTTCATACGCACTCCAATTTTCAAAGCAAAAGCCTCCTTATCTGACGGTTAGAAACGAGACTAATTCTACTTTCAAGTCAAATATTAGGATATGTCACTTTATATATATATATATATTATAAAATAACACTAATAATGTAGTAAAATCTGTATTTTTGTTCGCTCTTCCAATGAAAATGTGACTGTACTTGAGGAACAAATTATAGTCGCCACAGTCTATTTAGCCTGTCAATATTGTAATCTTGATATATTTCACTCTTTACTTTCTAATCGAGAGAAAAAATATTGTAAATGTGAAAAGCTTAGTCCTTGAGATTATGATGAATATTTATTTTTAAGTGCCCCATAGCCAAAAATAAAAGATCTGCCTGACCTCGGGGTGCTGTTTTTATGTTGATTGAAATCCTCAAATAAAGAATAATTTAATGTCCAGTAATTTTTGAAACTTGACACAACGATATTGTTTAATATAGGAAGTATTTCTATGATGTTATGATGAATATTATTTTAGGTTGGACTATTGATCACTTGTTTTTGAAAACTTAAGTCTTAAACTATAATAGATGGTTTAAGAAAGCAAATGTGTCATGTCATTCATTTTCTTGTGGTCCAATGTGCGGACCATTTGGCACAACCCCACGAACCACAGTTTTAGAACCACTGGTCTAAAGCTTTACTCTCGCAATAGACTGAATTGCCGGAGAGGAAGAGATTGTGGTTATAATCCCTGGGGGGTAGGGGTATATTGGGGGTGGTTTCTTTCTCTTCACGCAAATATGGGACATTTCCTCTACATTATACCTTAATCACTACACGAGTATAAATACGCGGGTGGTTCTAAAGGGTAGTGAAACATGAATCATAAACAAAAGTCTTGGTCAACCCTAAAAATAAATAGGCCTATTGGATGTGACTGGCAAAAACCGACAACTGGTGGATCAGAGCTGAACAGAACAACGAACAAATCTTGTAACAGAGAAATGTTCAGAAAAACCAACCACACTGTTCGCTGATCTTTATAGTCTGAACACAGCCTTATATAATATCTCAAATTAAAATTAAAGAAAATTAAAATAAGTTTTAGCACCGCGTCTTACTAGCCGTTCGGGCTATACACTTTGAAAGAATTAAAACGATGCTAGTAGCTAGTAGTTTTGACCTTTTCCTCAGTTCCCCCACCACCCCGTATTCCGCGCTCAGATCCTTTTTATATCCACCTTGCTGTTATTATATTGGATATCCGCATCCGTGCCCAACTATGCCGGTCTTTGCCGGACGTTGCCTGCCTGTGACGTAATAGTGAGTCAAGATAGGATTTCCCATGTTAATTAATTTAAGTTTTATTTGGCGAGTTTTAAAGATATAACGTTAAAATAGAGACCATAATTTCTTAAATATTTTTAAATATAGTCCTACAGTGTCACAAAATTATTATTTTTATCTTAAAGTAGTTTTTTAAATTATTTTTTAATAAATTCCATACCACTTACTGTGGATTCACACGTTCGTCGAAAAACTAACGTAGAACAGAAACGTGATCACGTGACGAGCTCAAAACCAATCACAATATTTCCGCCTTATCGTCGCGAGATGTTCCGCTAAATTTCAAATCACCATTTTTACTTGTTCCGTTCTGCCTGAGATGTCCGGAACAGGAGAACCAATCAAATCCTGGAACCAATAATCTCAAATCAGTGTGCATGCGCATTTGACAACGCATGCGCTATACAACCAGAATCGGTGACCTGGTGGTCTAGGGGTAAGGTGTCAGACTTCTGTGCTGGCGGCCGGGGTTCAATCCTCGGTTCCGGCAAAGATTTATCTGATTACCAAACCCTTCCTTCACCTCTGACAAGACATCTTGTGAATGTGAGGAATGCCAGGCTTCCACCGTGGTTTGGATTCCACGTTAAACTGTAGGTCCTCCATTTCATCTCACAATCACCCTATCATTACACATTAGCGTAAGTGCGTATAACCCGAACGGGTAGTAAGACGCGGTGCTAATAATAATAATAAAACAACCAGAATCAATCCGAAAGCTTCGTTGGCCATTGTGAGATTTAAAATAACCCGTTAATGTAAATAGTGTGTATCGAAGTATTAGATTTTCGCCACGGCTACAGACAAAGAGTATACCCAGATACTCAACCTCCAGGTTAATATGGTTGCGCTCCTTTTTATAGCATATGTCCTTCAAAGCTAGGATCGCTGCGGCTAGTTCTATCCTCACCCAGCAGTGACACTAGCGAGGCCCAGTGGTGAAGGACTCAAGCTGGCAAAAGGAGCTCAGCGAAACCCCTGAAGGTTGAGAGTATGTTTCTATTATTTGTTTGTGCCCACATCATTTTAATTTGAAAACATCCACCGGGAGAATGATCTTAAATATATGTTTATCCACTAGAAAATAAAATATGTCTTAAGTTAACGTCACAATGCATCGTGGGTCTACATACAGTGTGTGAATTGCTGCGCCACTGGTGACCTGGTGGTTTGGAGTAAGGTGTTGGACTTCTGTGCTGGGGGTCCGGGGTTCAATCCTCGGTCCTGACACAGATTTATCCTTTACCTCTGATAAGACGTGTATTAATCACAACCTGTGAATGTGGGGAATGCCAGGCTTCCACTGTGGTTCGGATTCCACGTTAAACTGTAGGTCCTCCACTTCAGCTCACAATTACCCTACCATTACACATTATCGTAAGTGCGTACATCCCGAATGGGTAGTAAGACGCGGTGCTAATAATAATAATGCTGGCAGTGATGCCTGTTACAAAACAAAGAAACTAATGGTACATCATCATACGACTGGCATTACCATAAGAATACACGAAGTGCTCTCAGGGTGGCAGACCTTATAAATAACAGCCGAGCTGCCATGGTGTCCTGGTGTGATATAGGCCTTATTATAGGCCATTTAGCTTAGTCACGAAAATGGCCTGCCAGGATGTAGACTAAAAAAAAAAGGTCAGTGCTAGCATATGTCTTTCTAGAACAAGAAACAGTAAAAAGATGACATTTTAAAAGAGTAAGTCGATGTTTTCAAGGTGCAAGTTGTATAGTGATTGTGATAACTTGTCAAAGGAAGAGGTAAATTTTTATCGGTAGATAAACAAGAGGTCTCGCAGGAGTAAGTGATCATTTTATTCCCTTATTTTTCTGTTTCGCGCATTGAAGTGTGATAATATCGTACTTAGAGTGCTTAAGGGCATAGAGCTAAGATGCAACCCGCATCGCAAACTAGCTTTGAAATTTCCACGTGGTAACGTCGTTAGCTCCGAGATGATCGCAAGTGTTTGTACTGGGCTACGTGAGGTTGTAGTGGCAAGGTTAATTTCATGGTTCGCCCACCAGGGTCGGAGGGGATTAGATTAAGTTCTTAGCAGCACCCGTAATTTGCGAGATGTTTGGGTAGAGACGCGTCTTAGGAAGCCTGGCGTCGAATCTACAAGTTTCCTGTGAGGCGTTTCACCTGAATTCGCTTACACTCCCTTGACAATCTAGTCTACACGATGCCACTGATCCTAGATCACTAAGCTAGTATTAAAATAAGTGGTAGGGGCCTATATACATTTTGAGGGAAATTTACCTTAGTGAAGAATAATTATTCAAATTTCCCATTTGATTTTAAATAACTAACGATTTCGATGTAGTGTGTCTGAAGTATGAGGTTTTGTTAAGTAAATAAATTTTCTAAGAGTGCTTACGTTTTAACACAAGTAGTTAATCATTGGATTAAGGTGGATGGAAAGGGATACGCAAAAAAGGCCAGTGTTTTTGCGGTTTTTATGGCAAACTTATTTTGTTAAAACAAATAAAATATTGCTCCAGTACATATATAAAATTTTATTTTATTAACATTATGACTTTAAATTCCTTGACTACCTGGGAAAGGTGTCATGGAATTTAATGAGCACTTTTTTCTTCATTTAAAAGGTTTCTAATCTAATCCCACTATGATCAAAATAGATATTCAACAACTGTTGCTATTGCTATGTGAAGAAAATTATACACACTGTGTCTACTGGTAAAATATTTATATTTTAGCAAAAAAAAAAGTTTTGCCATAAAAACTACAAAAACACTGGCCTTTTCTCGCGTCTCCTTCCATCCCACCTTAAAGTGGAGGGAGAAGGAAACCCGATTTAAGGTCTGTATTTTTATAGTTTTTATAACAAATAATGTTATACATAAATTAAATTAAATAGTGCTTCAAACTCAGTAGAAAGTAAATTTTCTATAGATAGTAAGCTCGCATTTTTTTAAGTTACTGTAATGAAATGAAAGGAATTTGAACATTAACTTTTTGAATCGGGAATAAAAGTGTTAATGAAATTTCAGGATGGCCTTGACCGATCTGTACCCAAAATGTTTTGTTTTTTTAATATAAAATCCGCAGTTCTCCTTTCACCTCGCCATATTCATTAGGGCTAGGATGAAACAGAGAGTTTAGAAGAAGTTCAATCACAATTACAACCACAACTAAAGTGATCAATAACTCTAGGAGCCCCTTCGGTGACCACATGGTCTAAGGCGCTACTCTCGCTACTAGTGGGGAGATCGTGTTTAAATCCTGGTTGGGCCTACTGAGGATGATTTTTCCTCAATGCTTTCCCACTGTCTCTTTCTTCACGCAAAAGAGGGTGCAATTCCTCTAAAATGCAACATTCCTCATCCCTAGCCCAATAGATTAGTTAGTGCATAAGTGCATAACCCCAAAAGGACATGGTGGTAAAAAAAAAACTATGTGAAAACCACCTCAATTCACCCGGCCTTGAATAGAACCTCAAATCTCCCTAAACATCAGAGCCTGGATTCACTAAATGGAGCAAATGGATACTCTAGTAAAGATGCACCTAGATCCGCATTCATTAAACAGGGCAGGTGCAATTTCAGAGCAAATTTAAAAAAAATCTGGCTTCGACAGCTACGAAACTCCACCAATAAAACATTATTTACTTTCAATTATTGCCATTTTGAGCTGTTATATACATTACAAATCAATTTTCACATGGAATAACTCTGAATCAGGCCTTAATTGGAATGTAAATTGTGATGGTAAATTTATTAAGCAGAATAAAACTCTTAACTTACAAACACCAATGTCATAAAACATTTTACAAGTAATGCAGACCATAAAGTTATATAAATTATCAAAATATTATGTTTTTTCAAGCATAAAATACATGTTTAGCCCACGAAAAATAATTTAACTTATACTCGGTAAGAGAATATTTAATTTATTGGACTCAGGTCCACTTCGAATTGAAAAAATGGACATCGCACTCACCTAGGTGTCAACTATGAAAACTGTCAACTATTAATCATATGACTTCCAGCACAAATATATGAAAAATATAATTTTTATAATATTCATAAGAGGTTTCTAACTATCAAAATCTGTGTTTTTATAAATGGACTCGCTTTTCTAGTTGGAGGCTACGCCCCCAAACCCCCGGTGCATTTTCTTTGCAAGTGGATGTCAACTAATGTAATTCCAGAGCCGTTTTTTGATAGGTCTTACCGTTTAGCCACAAGAGACCTCCAAAGAAAGGTCCGCACCGACTTTAAAGTTGCTCCGCCACTTTGAAAATTTTCGGGGGTTAATTTTTTTTTTTTTTACTTTTAGAAATTTTCCCGTCGGTTACAAGCTAGAAGCTATAAGTTTGCCAAATTTCAATTTTCTTGCTCATATGGAAGTGGGTAAACATTAATGCCAAGGAGTGAATAGTATAATAAAATTTAAAAAACGTGGTTACCGACAAATATACGAGAGCCATAATAATTGAGCTATTATAAGTAAAGTAAATTAAGTATAGTAGCTAAACGCAGATAGGGTGGTTACTTAAGTCACAAATAACCCGTTTTGACACTAAAGTAGTTGCAAATTAAAAAATTGTACGGTGCACACCAAAGACCTTCTCTTTAATCCTAATATAAGGATATTTACTGAAAATTATTAGAAACTGAATCATATGTATTGTTGCAGAAACATTCCACCAAAAAGTCATAAATGAGATAATATACACTTTTACAGAAACAGTGAGAAAATAGTAAACTATCTGTTCACAAGAAAGCATAACATAAATTTAAATTGTTAAAGATCTCTATTAAATATATCTATATTTTCTCATAACTAAAAAATCTATTGATTTTATACAAATATACTCTAAATAATTAATTTAATTTAAAATGGTACTACAAATTTACAATAGTAATCTATTTCGTATCCCAAATAGTTGTGGGGATATGATTGAAATTTGAAATTTCTGCTTATTTACCCTTTAAGTCATTTTCATAAAAAATTATGGCAGTGATTTTATTTATAATGTTTAACAATGCCTATACACACACACACACACACACACACACACACACAATTTAATCAATGTTGTTATAATGGATTTGGATGAAATCGATTGTTTTTTATTTTTTGCCCTTTATTAAGATACTCATAAGTTTCGATATGGGTATATAATTCCAAAAACCTCTCGGGGGAGCACTATGAAAACCCTAGAAACCAAGTTTTAGCCCAATTGGTAAAAAGGTTCAGGCTTTAGGCCAAGATATAGACAGACAGATAGACATATACATATGGAGTAAAATATCGAGTTCGATTTGTTTGACGATTACAATACTTCTCGCCCCGAGGGGGTTTAATGAAATTAAAAAGGCAGATGACATAAAACCTTTAACCTTAATATTAAAGTTTCCAAATGATAAAATCGTTCACCATTATAACCCAAGAGTGTATGTTATGGTAAACAGGTTCTTCTTTTTTCAGGAAAACACAAAAAATAAACTCGTGATATAATCATGTAAAGGTGCGCGTCTTCAAGGTTAATGAGTATCACATTAGATATGTGGGGTTCTATTGTTTCGAGAATACTTCCAGAACTGGTAGTCTCGAATAAGTCTACGTAGCTTTAATCTTTTTTTAAATGTAATTAGAATGTAACAGTCCCAAAACTACAAACTAGTACAAAGAGAAAAAGTTTTGGTTAAGTTCATCTGATTAGAAGAGTTATGTGTGTGCCATGTGTATATAACATATATAACACGTTGAAGAGAGTAAAATATCCTGTGTCAGAAATAAACTCGCCTCAACCGTAATACTGATGGAAGCAACTCATACAAGTGTAGGTTAAACTGTCGAACAGAATTGCATTTATAGATTTTAAGCTCTTACATTTTCCTGGCCTTAATGTTAAAATTCCATGAGTTCAGTTGTCCTTAGCTTTTCGGAAAGGTCAATTTACTTTCATGCCGAATTCCAAACTTATACCTTTTCAAAAAATATTTGTTTTTATTAATTTTTGAAATTTTGAAGAAACCTGTCGACCTGATTTTTGGCTCCTTCATTTTGAAATTTAAGAATTTTAAAACTTTTCTAGTTATTTGAAGTGGTATATCTCTTTAGCTGCTCGCCAAATTAAAATTTTCTACCACACTTAGAAGTAGTTATCTATATTAGTTTTGGAAGTTTTGAAACCTTTCACCTCCTATCATTTCTATAAATCACTCAGAAATTTCATATTTCAAGATTTAGTTGTTTATCTGGAGTGGTCTCTAAACCTGTTTGCCAAATTTAATTTTTTTAGCTCACAAAACAGTTTTTTTTTAAATAATAGCCTCCCTATTTCCTAGAACCCCATTTTGAAATCTTCAATTTCTAGATATTTATGGTTACATGGGTCATTCCCTCGAACTCTATTCCAAATTTAAGTTTTCCATCTTATTTATATGTGTTTTTTTCTTTTTAGATAAGGAACGATTCGTATATAGACATGGAATGTCTGAAATACATACATATAGGCCTTTGCCCATTCTTTGCACTGGCAGACATGTGGGATGGATGTCCAGCTCTACTAACCTGATTTGCCGGTAAGGGGGAATTCAGGGCTCAAATCCCAGCCAAGTATTTTAAGAGTGAGCTTTCCATAAGTATATAAATATTTTCACTACGTTATAATACCCGTCTGAGCTACCCGTATTGAATCACACTCGTAGCAAACATATCAGAACCCAACATAAGAAACTGATGTAATGCTACATTTGGATCATCGCATTGTGTGGGGCAGAAACTTGGACTCTCAGGATGATGAAAAATAAATACTTGGTGATCTTTGAAATACGGTGCTTGGGAAGAATTGAGAAGACCCGGTGGACAGACAGGGTGACAAATGAATAATTCCTAAGAAGTGTGGGTGCAAAGATAACCATTTTGGGTGTGATTATTCAGTTCTAAGCAAACTTGAGAAGATCAGGTGGACAGAAACGGTGACAGATGAAGAAGTCCTCAGAAGAGTGGGTGAGAAGATAGCCATTTTGGATGTGATTATTCAGTGCAAAGGACACTGGATCGTACACATCCTTAGGAGGAACTGTCTTCTGCATGACGTCATAAAGGAACGGTTGAGAGAAAAAGGAACTAAGGAAGAAGTAAGATTCAAATATTGGATGACTTGAAGGAAAGACGAAAACTCTGATAACTGAAGGAGACAGAGAACATAGCGCATTGGTGGTCTAAGTTCACTGACAAAAGTAATGAACCTGTCGTAGGACAGAACACCTAATAATAATAATTTCAAAGCACACACACATCCATCCAGGAAATCAAACTATTGTATTAGTCGTCCACAACCTCACACAGTAATCGAAGCAGGGTCAGCTCTATTCGTGGTCTCGGCCCCTTTAACCACTCGGCCAAAAAGGGAAGGGAATGGAATAGGGGGAGGGACTTGCTCGGATGACTCTGTCTCAATAACGAACCTCAGAGGCGTTAGACTCAGTTTCTGCACACCTCCTGGCTGATGATATTCCGCGGTGAGTACGAGTGCCCACCACCGTGGCGATCAGCTGGTAATGAGAGTAGGAAGGCTCACTGTTCCTCCTTGCAGACAAAGACACAAGACACCGCTTGGAACGGAGATGGTAGAGAGAGATTGACCACCTCGATACTGCCGGAACAGCGGTCTATGTCGCGTCTTGGTAATTTGAATATTTCTTATGATTTGTCTGTCATTTAATTCCACAATCCAATCTTCATCTTATGGTTGTGAAACATGATGAGAAGAATCTTAGGATGCTCGAAAATATGATTGTTTCAGGGATGGAAATAATGGAGAGGGAAGGAGGTTACGTAATGATAATGAACTCACCGCCAGACATACACCTTGATTTTCGTTGGAAGAACAGTAGAGAAAATTCAAATATATTTTATTGTGGTCAACATTGATGAACTTTTACCATATTATTAGTGTTATTTTATAGGTATTGGTAATATCTATCAAAAGTAACAGCTGCAGATCACATGGACTGTCGTATGAATCTAGTAAAAATTGTTTTGGTAACTTTAGTAACTAACTTCTACTGTTCTTCCTACCAAAATCATACTATAGTTAGGGTAGTCAAATCTCACAGACTACATTGGACAAGACATGCGGCACGAATAGACGAAACTGGGATTGACAAGAGAACCTAAAGGGAAGAGACCAGTGGGAAGACCTAGACGCAAATGGGAGGATGACATTAAAAAGGACCTCAAAGAACCAGAATGCTACGCTTGGCCAGTAAAATAGAAATCTTTAAAAGGTACGATGTTCAGGTAATATCCTCGAAAAGGGGTGTGGGGACCGATAATAGTTTGGGAAACATTGTTCTAGACCAGGGGTTCTTAGCCTTGGAGTATGGGAACCAAATAATGGGGCTAGGGGACTCCATCTCTAAACAGCAAAATACTCACGTTGTAGCTAGCTTGTGTATTTGTGATTCTCCATTTTTATATAAATAAATATGATAAGATCCTTGTAATTTTATTTCAGCTATTTTGTTCCTATCTATTCATGTGTAAATTAAAACCAAGCTATTGACATATTTTGAGGTCACACTGGTATCTAACAGGACTGGTGGTAGTGATGATGATGATGATGTTTTCGACAGTCTTATTAAAGGAATATGAGAGAACATATTGGGCAATCCATTGGATGTCTGCTCTAGACGTTTCTTAAAAATTCATACATTTTCTAGGCTGATTAAAACAGACGTTCTCTTCAGTGTACTTGTGCGGTTGTTCTCCGTAGGCCGCGATGCTATCACGCGGCATTCCAAGCGCCCAGCACCGAGACTAGAGGCAACAATCACGTATATACATACAACCGTTTCCTACGGCGCGGTATCACCGTTATGACTTACAACCTCTGGTGGGGTGGCGGCGGCTTCATTCGCAACGAGGCTGTACTGACGGGGCAGGTTAGCTTGGACCTTTATATTCCGTCTCAAGGCCAATTAACCGGGATAGTAAGAAGTATGCTCCTACGTTAGAACCAGAAAACATGATGAAGTGTCTGAATTTTAAGTTTGAAAAGAGCGAAATTAAGATAATCTGAATAGGTTTATTAACTTTTAAAATAGTGTACTCAAATTTGCGTGTAGGGAGAGTAAAAATCATTTTAGGGTAAAACCCAGCCTCCATACACCCAACCAACAATCAAACAAAACCTCCGACATCTCAATCATAGGCAGACCATCAATTTCGATTATGACTCCTAAGACTATTCAATCAATGAAGCGTATTTAAGGAAGGTATAATTTAGAGAAAATGTGCCTGCATTTACGTAGAGTAAATATTTATAAATAATTCAGTGAAAAAGCCTCTCGGTATAGCATGTACAAAACTCGACTCCTAGAACTCTCATTTACCGGAAAACCCGACTAGACGAGATCGACGCCTTCCTTCATCATCGTGCCCACCAGTGCATGTGTTTAGACACTTATTAAAGCTATATCGTACCATCCTGCACTTAAGTCCCCAGCGTGGTTGTAAATACGTACATATACTGTATAAAGAAGTAAGCCCCCATGTTGTTGTTTATTACGATTTCTTTGTTCATAAAGTATTTACATAAAAAAAGGAGTTTTATGGCTTGTTAAAAAGAGTTTGTACCTAGTAAGTCGTCACCTACACTTTATGTCTGGTTCTGCTGAGATTCTATCTTTGGAGTTCAAGTGAAGTTCTTTTTAGCGTGCATGTGTGTGCGTGTGCGTGTGCGTGTGTGACGCATGCACGCTGCGAAACATAAAACATGGGAGATTTCTTTACCTGGCATAAATTTACAACATTAGACGATATGTGTGACGAGGTAGGTAGTTTGATATTCCTTCCGACAGAACTTGTTTCGTTTTCTTTTGGTCAAATTAGCTGTCGAGACTCCCGCTGTTAAGTAAATTGAATAGGTATAACAAAAAAATAACAAATAAATTATTGGTTTTAACGTATTTTTAATAGGGAGATGAATTAGTGATAATCGTTAAGAATGAGATGGAAGAAAACGTGAGTGTTAACCAGTATTTGTGTAGTTCATAAAACGTGTTTTTTTCTTTTTATACAAAATAAACCAAATAGTGCGTCAGTAAATTAGTTTAGTATAATTGATAATATAGTTAAATACTAGTTTTTATTCCCTTCTTATTTTATACATATTTTTTCTTCTGTGACGACATATTTCGGTGGATTTTACACCATCTTCAAGTCTGAGGAAAACCAATGTTATTTCAAATTAGTGTATAAAAATATGATATAAAATTATGAATTTAAGAATCAAACAATAGAAATGGAAATATTGTTTGATTCTTAAATTCATAAGTTTATAATATATTTTTATATAATAATTTGGAGTAACATTGGTTTTCTTCAGAATTGAAGATGGTGTAAAATTCATCGAAACATGTCGTCACAGAAGAAAAAATATATATAAAATAAGGAGACGGGAATAAAAACGAAGATTTAACCATTCTATCAATTATTACTACTCCTTACCAAATAAACATGGACATTATTAGAAATAGTTTAATCTTCTAAGTATAGTGATCTAAACAGGGTCTTGCTTTCACGAGCATTTTAACAGAAACCGTTTTATATGAATAGAAAGTCATATTCACATTCCACGATATGAATAACAAATATTCAATAACTGTTGATATCGACATGTGTAGTGAATTAAACTAAATGCATCTACTGAAACAATATCGTATTTATTGTGTCAATAAAAAAGTTGTCTGATTATAAAAAAAATGCTTAAAACACTTATATTAATTCTCCTTCCCCTTTTGTTCCACGTCTTACTACCCATTCGGTGTTTTCCTATATTTAGATTAATATGGAAGAGGAAGGTAGAATTGTATAGGAACCATACCTACATTCACGTAGAGGGAGATTAAAAAAACCATTGGGTGAAGGGTTGGGAAGGGGGTATACACCCTGTATACCCACCCGGGATTAGCATTCCAAATTCCCCACTATCTGTAAACCAGATAATACGGTGATAACGCCAAATATCACATGCCTATTGGAGTCGGTATCTACCCAGTTACTAATTTGTTTGGTTTATTAGTATTGGTTTATTCTAGAATCTAATATATATACACCCAAACAAGGTTTAAAAAAGTTATATACATTAAGAGAATACTAGAAAAGTAGACACAAAAAAAATATCCCAAAAACATTTCATTCGTAAAAATGATTGGGAATGATCCCAGGATTTAGGTATCAGTCTCAGGCAAACTAAACGCTCAATCAATCCTACGAGAGGTAAGTGATTATGCAGGCCTATTTACGGTAGAGTTGTGCATTGCGGTCTCTTACGTTTGACGCTTGATTGTCAATGTACTGGGTGTTTGAGGCTTATAATTTATATGGGAACTACTATTTATTTAAATTAGGTATTTTACGTGCTCTGGTTTCTCTGAACATAACGATTGTATCAGCACACGAGAATTTCTATGAGCGAGATTGAAAGCACCTACCAATTTTGTCGGTAAAGGTATTTTAACATTCCCGCCCGTGTTCTTTTACATGCCACAATTAACAATAACTTCCACTCAAAAGTAAGTTGTGCAACGGAGCTCTATCGCTCAAGAAATATCCGTCAATCCCGGCCGGGTTTGAATCCACAAACAATGGGTCCTAAGGTGAGCTCTTTATCTCAAGACAACCGAGCTCAAATATATGAGAATAAATGTACGGCTAAGGGAAAGAGAGATTAATACATATTTGTTTAGTAAGGGAATAGAAAAAACACATGCTGTAAAAAAAATCCCGTTTCAGCTGGTTACGAATTGAATCTAAGCCTCTAAAGTTATAATCATAATCTGCTGGGATATTCAGATACTTCATTATTAACATGTTTAATTAGTAAATATAAATAACTTAATTATGTACTTAATCTAAAGGTATATTATAAAAAGTAAGTACCTTCGCATTATCGTTGAGAAAGTATGACGAAACCGTAAAAAAAATAATCGCAACTTAAATATTATTCCGTATGTCACTGCCAAATTTCGTTAAGAATTTTCCACGCACTGGGCATTTATAAACAGATATATAGGTGAGATTCCGAATAGTCATACTAAAACAGGATCTTTCTTACCTAGGTCAATATAACAATATAATTAATTATGTATAGCAATAAACTTAAAAAAACACAACTTTTTATCAGCTGTTAAAAATTAGTAGATAAAAAAAATACAGGCGTGATGTATTTGAAGAAATACAGTTTATCTTTTTACCAAGCGTCCGGCGAGGTTTTTCTACCGCAACGATTTGACTAAGAGTATCTTTTTCCGATACCTCATCCAGACTTCCAGAACTTAACCTCGCGTCAGTATTTGAATAGAATTGCAGTTCCGTGTGTGTGAAGCGCTGTTTAGTCTTGGGTGGACGCCGAAACCAGTTATTAACCCAAATGAGAAGCACCCACACCAGAAACAGACTTCAAACAAAGAAACAATGAAGGTAAAAAAAACGTAAATATAAAGAAAGATTTGTTTTTCTACGCCCTTATCTCCTTCTATCAAACACTTGAACCAAAGCGTTCTCCCCCCTGTCCNCCCCCCACAATATATCCTCAATCATTCTTTCCCCCTTCCTCTTTCATTCCTTGTTCTGAATTCACAACCTGCCGACCGGTAATGACAATACATTATCATATTTGTTTCACTTTTAACTTGGAAAAAGTACACTTTTTTTTCTTCTTCTTTATTTATACTTATTTGACTGTTAACGTAACAAAGCAGTTGAAGAATACTGTAATTATGAATTACTTAATTATTTTAAAATATGAGAAATCTTGATGCCGTAAATTAGAATGTGTACAGCACTTATTGTTCTATGTTGTTACTACTTTGACTCAGGAGCGTGTAGTGTAGGTAGTTATTTGTAAATACTTTGTTCAGGCTATTTTACACAGTTTAAGTACGTTGTCTATCTGTGACCTATTGGCAAGTAGAGATAGGATCTCCCATTTTCATGTATTTGCAAATTTATTTGTCAAGTTTTAGAGAAAAAAACATCAAGACAAACAGTTCACCCTGCTATATTAGTTGTTTATCAGATGGTAACTATTTCCTTCTTCCACAGGCGAGTACAAGAACTCACTCTATTATTTGCACAATAATTTGATTTTTTTTTAAATAAAAGTTTGTTTCTTCTTTTAATAGACATATGCTCCCATGGAATTTTTTTTAGTCAACATCCTGGCAACAAGATATCTGCAGGCATTTTCATGAATATACCAAATAGTCTATAGATGATTAAAAAAACATGCGTGCAAAAAAAAAACTACTTCAAGATAATAAAAATAATTTTGTGATAATGTAAGATTATTTTTAGATTTATAAAATAATTTGTAGTTTCATTAAAGGTGGGATTGTAAGGAGCTTAAGACAAGGTGTATATTTTTGCAATTTTTATCGCAAAACATTTGTTTGGCCAAAATAATTTGAATATTGCTCCAGTAGAAAAATGGAGTTTAAATTTCTTCACAACACAGCAATTTATGAATATCTTAAAAACATTCTAAACGAAGAAAAAAGTTTGTCATTAGATTCCAGGACACCCTGACAGATATTAAACAACTGTTAAGTTCACCCACCATGTGTAGAAAATTAAAATCTCTCTCTCTCACTACTGATTAGTCGAGCAATATTTGATTTAGTTTCACCAAAAAACTGTTTGCTATATAATAACAAAAACATTTCCCCTAACTCGCTTTCCCTATCTACACTCCCACCTTAGATAGAGCAAAATAAAACGTAAATACATAAATATGTAGAATCTTATCTTGACTTGCCGTTACGTCACAAATAGGTAATGTCCTTAGTGTGGGATGTATCTGAAATGTATTTTTACAATTTAGCGAATAAAACTTTTTTTTTGGTTCAATTATTTAGATTATTATGTATTGTTCAATTATTATTTTACCATGAAATCCCAGCCACCATTTTCGATAAGCCTGTCTACATAAACTCTTTTCTGAAAGTATGTTAAACAAGGATGAAAACAATGACGAGCGTCGAATATTTAGTAGTAGTTACTTTGATGGCTATTTATTGATAGCTAGGATCACTTTTTGATTAATAGTTTCTTTAGTGTGGTAATTAAAAATTATCCGTATTTATTGTGAATCACAGAAATAAAATGTATCCTATATATAGCTGAAATTCGAACACGTCACTCAATCAAACATTTAGCCTTAGCTGCTTAATTTTCGTATACCAAGAGATTGGTTGACTCGAGTCTAGACTATATATATAGGGCTCTTAAAACAGCTTGTTTTTCCTGAATCAGGAAATTGGTTTACTTCCGAATCTAGACTGCAAATAAGTATCTTAGAACTGCTTGTTTTTACCTGTAAAGGTTACACGCATATATGATAATTACTCTAATAGGGTAGGAATGAAGAATGAAGCATTTTAAAGATAATGCATTTGCGTGGAAGGAAAGTGGGAAACCATTAAGGAAAAACCCCCCTCAGTAGACCTTACTGGAATTTGAACCCTGACCTCCCCGTCATCAGCAGACCAGTCTAACATGAGAGAGACGCCTTGGACTATTCGGCCACTGAAGCATGTGACTGGAGTATAAATACAGCTTTAGTCTGCAGCTGGACTTGAATCAAGACT
>CABEEJ010000001.1:1053465-1074578 GCA_901482245.1 Timema douglasi | reverse complement strand
CCCCCCCACTAGACTACGGGACCTCAAAGCCCTGTAAAATGGGCGTACGAGGAGGGGCCGAGCGAATGGGTGGTTAAAAGAGTGTACCCAATTATCTCGGTAATAACAGTAATTAGCTTGTCAGTTTGCTCACCACAGGGGAACACACATCTCCGCGCTGCGGGTGGAACACCAAACACGTGTCAATTACCTTGTTCAACTCTTCAGTTGACAACAGGAGCTTCTGCTAATCCGTCCCCTGGAGTATCCACTTCGACTCTTGGTGCTAGGGCTGGATTTAGAGCTGTGGAGGCCCCCTGACTTTAAGAAATATGAGGTCATGGAGCTGTGAAAAATTGGTGGCACCAGGTATATGCAAAATTAGAGGCCCAAGGGATATAAAAAGTTAGAGGCACAGGGACCGTACAAAATTGGAGGTAGTGGGGATGTACAAAATTGAAGACAGCGGGGTTGTACAAAATTGAAGGTCCCTGGTCTGTAAAAAAATCTGAGGACCTGGGGTTGTACAAAATTACTACACCTCAGTCTGTACAAAGTTGGAGGCCCCAGGGCGGGTTTTGCCTCTCATTGAATAAGCTCCTTTATGAATATGGTGGGTGTTTATTCCCCCCCCCCCTAAATCATTTCCCACTCTCAATCAACATAAATATGGAAACATTTCTTCTGAATGCTACCTTCTTTGTCCTTACATCATTAACATTAATACGCGGATATACCGGACGGGTAGTCAGAGGCACTGGTGAAAAAATTACGTCACAGATCTCTGTACGGGTTTGCTAGGAACCGGTATGTTCCGTCCTAACCTCGTGCCTACAATCATGAAGGGAATCATTGCTAAATCTTGCTAATGAAATACTGGTTTCTGGTCGTGGTTACATAGTTGGTAACAGCTTGTTTTCCTTGTGTCTTCCTGTGAAACGAGCAGTAAAAAATACATTTTATACTATGGTAAGACTTGACTTTAATTGTAATGTTTCGAACACACACACACAAACAAATGTTTGTTTTATCTAAATATCACCATCATAAAACAGAGTTAAACATTAATTCAGTGAGTTCTAATCAAGAGAATTCTTCTGAGCATGACTAATAAAGTTAAAACAATGTCCACATATTATTAATTAATTGATTAACTAATTAGATTACTTTAAGTAGTGCTTATTATACTCATGAAGAACTTACATTTAAAAATTAACCTACAATTAGTTCTTTTGAAGACATAGTGACGACCAATATTTTAGTCATAGATCTGAGAAATACAATATTTTATTGTCTATAACAATACTTTAAAAGCATTTCTGCAGATTGGTTAGCTGGGGTATTGTTTTATATATTTTTCATTCGACAACAAATTTTAGATCAGTGAAATAGTTTTTCTCATTTTAACAGAATTATATTTAAATTCTATTGTATTTTAAAAACATAAGGAAAATAATTTCACTAGTCTCAATTTGTCTATTTTTAATGGAAGCTACCAAAAACCGCACTATGATGCGATGCTTGGTTTGAGATGTATTATCTATCAAACTACGATGAGACGCCTGGTTTGAGATGAATTACCTATCAAACTACTATACGACGCCTGGTTTAAGATGTTATACCTATCTAACTACGATGTGACAGCTAGTTTAAGATGAATTACCTATCAAATTACAATACGACGGCTAGTTTGAGATGTATTATCTATCAAACTACGATGCGACGCCTGGTTTGAGATGAATTACCTATCAAACTACAATACGACGCCTGGTTTAAGATATATTACCTATCAAACTACGATATGACGCCTGGTTTAAGATGTGTTACCTATCAAACTACGATGTGACGGCTAGTTTAAGATGTATTACCTATCAAACTACGATATGACGCCTGGTTTAAGATGTATTACCTATCAAACTACAATACGACGGCTAGTTTAAGATGTTATACCTATCAAACTACGATATGACGCCTGGTTTAAGATGAATTACCTATCAAACTACAATACGACGCCTGGTTTAAGATGTTATACCTATCAAACTACGATGTGACGGCTAGTTTAAGATGTTATACCTATCAAACTACGATATGACGCCTGGTTTAAGATGTATTACCTATCAAACTACAATACGACGGCTAATTTGAGATGAATTGCCTATCAAACTACAATACGACGCCTGGTTTAAGATGTTATACCTATCAAACTACGATGTGACGGCTAGTTTAAAATGAATTACCTATCAAATTACAATACGACGGCTAGTTTAAGATGAATTACCTATCAAACTACAATACGACGCCTGGTTTAGATATATTACCTATCAAACTACAATACGACGTTTGGTTTAAGATATGTTACCTATCAAACTACGATATGACGCCTGGTTTAAGATGTATTACCTTTCAAACTACAATACGACATTTGGTTTAAGATATATTACCTATCAAACTACAATACGACGGCTAGTTTAAGATGAATTACCTATTAAACTACAATACGACGCCTGGTTTAGATATATTACCTATCAAACTACATTACGATGGATAGTTTAAGATGAATTACCTATCAAACTACAATACAACGCCTGGTTTAGATATATTACCTATCAAACTACAATACGACGGCTAGTTTAAGATGAATTACCTATAAAACTACAATACGACGCCTGGTTTAAGATGTATTACCTTTCAAACTACGATACGACGCCTGGCTTAGATATATTACCTATCAAACTACGATGTGACGGCTAGTATAAGATGAATTACCTATCAAACTACGATGTGACGCCTGGTTTAAGATGTATTACCTATCAAACTACGATGTGACGCCTGGTTTAAGATGAATTACCTATCAAACTACGATGTGACGGCTAGTTTAAGATGAATTACCTATCATACTACAATACGACGCCTGGTTTAGATGTATTGCCTACAACACAAGGATGTGAACACTTGGATCTTAACAAGGGGTCAAGATTGTCTCAGAGACTGAAATTGGGGTCTAAAAGTTTGAATGAGGTTTTAAACCACTGGACTAGACATTATGAATGGTATCGACCTCTCAGGTGAGGCTATGAATGAACTTCCCCTAATCTTGGCGACAGGATCTTCAGACGAGAGAAAACCTGGTGATGATTCTTCCCACCTCGTCGTAGTTACGAGCTCCACTACAGTCTGGTGACCTTGAGGGGGGAGAAGGATTCCTCGAGATGATATCTACAGCATCATCAGGACCCGTGGACCAGTACTCTACTCACCTGGTGGGTCCCACCTGTCAAATATGTAAAACGCGCGCTAATAATCCAATGACACATATGCCATTTGGTGAATGAAAGTGATAAAACGAGAGTGAAATTTGAGTCCAGCTGGGACGAGACGTGATATTAGAAACGGGGATAGGAAGTAACTAGTACCAGGACCGGTGGTCATATGGTCTAAGGCTTCAGGTTTACAAAATACTATATTATCTTTGGAAGGAAAATTGAGGTTTGAATTACTGCAGGGTGTACTATTTTATTTTCCTTTTCATATGCGACTTATTATTATTGTGGTTTTCATTTATATTCTCAACCTTCTTCCCTAGCCCATATATTGAGACGTTAATCTGATGTGTAAAAATATCCTAGCTGAAATAAATAAGAGCTAAGAATGTTTACATTTATTTTTATTAAAAAAGAGTACTAGTTTGGATCATTGAAAATAAATTCCAAAATAGAGGGGTCTGATTAGACAAGCATGATTTGTTTAGAGTTGTATTTTATGTGACAGTTAAAATTGTAATAATCACTTATACAAAAAGACGGAGAATAAGTAAAGATTACATTAGAAAAATTGGGGTGGAGAGAGAAGGGGATGAATAATATGGCTTAACTATTTTTTTTTAATTTGACAATTTTAATAGAGCTCTAAAAAACCCCAACATTATAATTATTGGCCTTGATTCATAGACATTTCTAAATATGTTACAGTTTAATAACTATTCGCTGTGGTAAATATATTACCCAAAAAAATGTTTGTAATTGACTATATTTATTCTGGCTTGACGCTTCAACTCAAATTTTCGCAAGCATTTGTTTTAATTTTAATCAAACAAGCCTCCTCAACGGAGAAACAAATTAATATACTTTTAGAATTATTTTGGTTTAAAATCACAAAGCTAGTTATAACTCATCCACAACAAAATAAATTGTTATTTCATAAAAGCAATCAACATTCATTTGCCCACTCTCTAACTTGTAACTCTAATTATACAGATATAAGATATATTTTAATGTTAACTTGAAATAGAAATAAACACATTTTTATCCATTCAAGTTTTCAAATCATTTATTGCAAAAAAAAAAATGAAATAAGTAAAGCTAACTTATTTCTCTCCTACGTTGATCTTTATTTGAATTCAAACAGTTTAGTGGAAATTTATTTTTTAAAGTAACTCCCGTCTCTAGAATCATCTTCTTTTAATAAAAGTTGAAATGTTCGCAAATGAAACTGAGTCTCTTTAGCACCTGTCCACGATAAAACACAGAGAAAGAAAGGTAAAAAAAAAAAATGATAGCATCGCAACCCATTTTTGAAATAATGAGCAACATAAAACCAAACAAGTTTGTCCAGATAGCCAGGTAGATAAATAGACCGTTATTTTTAAATCTATTGTGCTCATTTGGCTTAGACATAAGGGGTGAAAAGTGCGTCTCAACAGAATTTTACGAATTTATAATGTTCATTACATACCATTGAAATAAATATGAAAGATATAGCGAAAAGATCTTAAAAAAACACATTGTTTATAGATGTAAATTTTTTTCAAGCCCCCATCCTACTACCCGTTTGGCTATATTCCTATGTTTTAATTACACTAATGTGTTAGCGATGAGGAAGGTTGAATTGGTAAGAAGTGTACCTACATTTGTGTGGAAGGAGACTGGGAAATTATTGAAAAGAAAAAGCCCTACACCCGACTGGGATTCAAACCCCGTTATTCACGTGGTAGGAAGTCGGTATTATTGCGAGTGTGTCGCCTTAAGCTATACAGTTATATAAGTGGGTGTATCATATTTATTAAACCATTTATTATCTTAACATTTTGAGAAAGTAAGTAATAATTTCAAAACATATAGGCCTACATTTTCTATCTTGAAAAAGAGACTCACACCGGAGTGCCACGCGTAGCCTCCGCACAAAGAATTCTGCTGAGAAAATAAAACGTGTCAAGGCGCGCGGCGCGTCTTACTACCCGTCCGGGTTATACGCACTCACGCTAATGTGTAATGGTAGGGTGATCGTGAGATGAAATGGAGGACCTACATTTTAACGTGGAATCCGAACCACGGCGGAGGCCTGGCATTCCCCACATTCACAATTGACCTTTATAACCTCGTATCGAGTTGTGTTTTTTACCATTGCCTATATAATGTTGGAGTTTTCAACGGGCACATTCCAAACACAGCCACTTTGACCCCTTGAGGTGCGTTGACACGGTACTAGTGTACTGGAACTTTGTGCGCATCACTCGCATTGTACACTATGTTATCACACATTTCTAGTAGGGCAGCCAAATATTTCTGTTATAATTCCGGGACATCCAACACAAACTTGTGGTAGCACCATCATAAACATAGGTGCAGGGTCTCACAGATAATGGTTTACGTGTGGTGTGGTATCTCCATTATTTAATAATATAGAATAGAATTTCGAAAATAATTTACTAGCTCATTTTATGCGTTTTTTTAAAAATCAAGTAAATAGTACAAGTACTATTACAACAACTGCTACAAATAAGGGGTCGAAACAATTTTTTATTTGCTTGGCTTCATGGTGTGCAATTTACACTCAAAATATATTAATAAATATTTCATTTTTTATTTATTTGAGGTATTTAACATACCCTTTCTGGACCGATTGATTAAATCAACACACGAAAATTTTCTATCTACGAGAGCAAAATGGCTTACCAATTTTACCAGGGTAGGTATTTTCATATAACTTCCAAAGTTATAATACATGCCACAAATGAAATTGGACCGATGACTTTACTTCCCCCCAAAGGAAGTTGTGCTACGGATTTTATCACTCCCCGGCAGGGTTTGAACTCACGAACATCGGGTACTAAGGTGAGCACTTTTACCCAAGACCACAGAGGTCGACTATTAATAAGTAAAACATACTCAGATTCCAAGTGTTTTTAATACTTTTATTTATTTTATTTAGCACCGCGTCTTACTACCCGTTCGGGTTATACGCTTAAGTACTAATTACGCTAATGGATTAGGAATTGGGAAGGTTGAATTTAAGGAAGCGAACCCGCATTTGCATGAAGGGAGAGTGGAAAGCCATTTAGGAAAAACCACCCCCAGTTCACCCGACCGGGATTCGAACCTCGATCTCCTCGTCCTCGGCAGTCTATCTCAACAGGACTAGCACGTTAGATAACTACGCCACCAAGGCGGGTGTTTTTAATATTATTAATTGAATAAATAACAATAATATTTGGAAATACATTATTTATAATTATGTCCTGTTAATTTATACTATGTATATAAACTTATTGCTAGTAGTGCAAGTTATTCTAGAGCAGAGCGGCGCAGTAACCCCCTCCTTGATCTCCGGGACCTTCTGTGTCCCGGGGAACAGGAGCATGGGGTAAATTCCGGGACTGTACCGGAAATCCTAGATGGTTGTCAACCTTAATTGCAAGTGATACTTGCTAGTCAACTCGAATTGTTTGCGTAAGCAAGACGTATATTAGCAATGAGTGTCTACGCAATGCGAGTGGAATGTTAATGCTGCGCGCGCAGCTATATTCTATCTCACTCGTTCCAACACATTCATACCCTGACAACTCTCACCTTTAACCACTGTAACCCACCTCGGGGGCGTAGCTAGATAACGAAATGGGTTCGTGATAGACTGATGAGGACGGGAAGATCGAGGTTCGAATCTCTTTTAGGTGAAATGAGGTGGTTTTTTCTAAATTATTTCTCACTCTCCCTCCACGCAAATGTGGGTTCACTTCCTCTATATTCAACCTTTCCAAGTCCTAACTCCATTAGCCTAATTAGTACTTAAGCGTACAACCCAAACGGGTAGCAAGATGTGGTGCCATTATTATTATTATTATTATTATTTTTAAAAAACACTCCTACATTGCCACAACATTATTTAGTTTAATTCATAAGCGTTTTATTTTAATCCTCTACATCTCAGTTCATTTGGTTTATTGACGAAAATGGCCTGTAAGAATATTTCTGCCAGGATGTTGATTTTAAAAGTCTGTGAAAGCATACGTCTATCTAGAATAGAAAATAAGAAATTACAAATTTGAAATACTAATAAATTCTGTCCAGGTGAAAATAGTAGATCAAGTATGTATACTCGTCAGCGGAAGGAGATAAGTGTTACCAACAGATAACAAAGAGGCTTTGCAGGGTGAACTGCAAAATTATTCTCTCTCTTTCTTCCTATTTCGTACATTAGAGTCTAGGTGTGATAGTGCTTAGGTGCGTCAAACTAAGATGCGATCTCACGTGACAAAGTACTTTTGAATTCACCAAGAAGACAATGTAGTTAAATCCGTCCTGGAGAGTACAGTTATATTAAAGTTACGTGGAAAGCACATAGTCTATACAATCGGGGATAGTAGCCCATTGTGACGTCATCAAAGGCTGCTAGAATATAACATTGGTTATTCTTGTCACGGAGTATACCCAAACGAGAAATGTTTGATCAAACGCTCGTGACATAAAAAATAAAACTGCTGTTCACCTCTTGCTAATCTTCTGAATTACTCAGAAATTTTACACTAACGTGGTGGTAAGAATGAGAAAGGAAAAGATTGAAATTGTATGCTCTCACCTTTGCGTAGAAGGAGAATAGGAAATAATTTAGGGGAGGAATATTCACAAGTTCACCTAACTGAGATTCAAGCCGAAGCTCCTATCGTCCCATCACCAACAAACCAGATAAGGTGAGATTAATACTTTACTCTGCGTGTCCACCAGTGCATGTAATAGACAAATATCCATCAGCTATACAGGCTATATGTTTGTGTTTCTCGATAAATAACTGGATCTATTGTTGCTTATTGATATAATTTTGCCTCTGGTGTATAAAATAATTTTTTTAACACCGTGTCTTACTACCCATTCGGGTTGTACACATATGAATTAAATACACTCTGTGAGGGATGGAGAAGGTTGAATTTAGAAGTAGTGCACTCGCATTTGTATTGATGGAGCGTAAGAAATCATTTATAACCTCTTCCCTCTCCATTATCTATATCCCATTTAGGACCAAATATTTTCCTAAGTGCTTTGTTTTCGAGGAACCTATATCTATTGTCATGTAAGTTACCATATTTTACGGACATATGTGTATGTAGCCTAAGTGTTACATCCCCAAAGTGAAATTGGCCATTTCATGAATTGGAGAAATTTCTGCCCACCCCATGAGCTGGTTTCTCCATTCCACGAAACTGTACATACTCCTACAGTTAATTTGGTTGTGCTTGGAGCTGCCCAGTTCATGAATTGGGCAGCACTTGTGCTTCCCAGTTTACATACTGGCTTGTCCATTAACTGGGCAGCTCCAAGCACAACCAAATTCATGATCTGGACGAGTTTTCGCCCGGTCCGTGAAATGGACAATCTAAGAATATATTTTTTTCCAAACCTTTGATAGTTTTAGAATGGAAGGCAAGGTTTAGTTAGGTTGAGCTGGATTAGTCTTAACATATAATATCGGAAAACAAATTTCAGTTTAGCTTTTAGTAGATAGGACAGTAATTTTCATTTCATGAAATGGACAATAACTCAATTACAATTTTTGCCCAGTTTAGGAAATAGTCAAGAGAATAGCCAGTTCATGAAATGAACAGAAATTGTACCTATTTGTGAAATGGGCAATTTTAGCTATAGGGTGTGAAATATTTAAGCATAGAGAAAACAAATGGTTACTATCTCTTCAAGTATAAGTGGTCTCACCAAATTTTAATAAATATATAGCTAAACAAAGCGAGACGCAACAGAATGGGAAATTTGATTACCCTAATAATAATACTAAAAAAACATGCAAAGCAAACAAAAGGTGTTTTTTTCAGAGAGGTAAACCTTGGTAGTCATAGGATAAAGTTTTCACCCCTTCACCTGAGAACCCGATGCTCATGGGCTTAATCCCAGCCGGGGTGGATATTTTTTTTGAGTGATACAAATCCGTAGCACAACTTCCTTCGGAGAAATAAAGTCGTAGGCTCCATCTCAATTGAGGAATGTAAAGGAACCCTGGAAAGTAGGTAAAAATACTGTACCTTTCCTGACAAAATTGGTAGGCTCTTTTGGTCTCGCTCATAGAAATATTCGTGTTCTGATATATTCAGTCGGTTCAAAAAGTGTAAGTTTTTTTTTATCACCACGTTTTACTGCCCGTTTGAGTTATACGCTTGAGTACTAATTACACTGATATTTTTAGGGATGAGAAAGATTATAGTTTTAGGAAGTAGACCAGCATTTGCATGGAGGGATAGTGGTATACCATTTTGGAAAACCTCCCTCAGTACACCCGACCGAGACTCGAACCTCAATCTCCCCGTAATCGGCATTCTAGTCTACTGCGAAAGTAGCGTCTTGGACCATGCGGCCTCTGAAGAGGGTAAACGTGTAAGTTATATACCTCAAATAAATAAAATAAAATAAATTTTCAGAATGGTGAAATCTTATTGAAGGAAGTGTACCACTGTACGGTAGATGCACACGAACAAATAGAAAGAATTAAGGCTACACCGTGAGATGCTTATCTGGGGATATTTTGCATGTTCTAATACCATTTTTTCCCCCCACTCTCGTCCTAATTCTTTCTTCTTATTTTTTGTTATTGTTTTCCTTTAGGCGTGTTTGTTTTCATAGCATTGTTAAGACACTTCTCGATGATAAGATCTTTAGACTATTGTTTTATATCAAGATTCGTGGGTCCCTTGGTCTCCCCCCGTGTTTTGTATTTATCCACTAGATGAAATAGATGAGTGTGAATATGGGTTACAAATGACGACATTACTTTAAAATGAGTTTATAAATGGTTTTTAATGTGAGATATTTAAGATACATTTCCTTAAAAGCCACATCAAATGAGTAAACAACGGCACAAAAACACAATCCCTGTACAAAAAATGTCATTATATAGATATTTCAACTAAGCCACTAAGTTAAAGAATCATAAATCTCCTGCTCAATTACAGCAGTGTTGATAAAGGGCGGTAATGAAAAATTACTAATAGAAATTCATAAATTTCTATGTTCCATATGGAACCATAAGATATTACCACAAAAATGGAAGGAAGATATTATAGTAACCATTATCAAAAAGCGGGATAAAACCAAGTTTAATGAATATAGGGATTTAACACTACTATAAACATGCTATAAAATTGAATCGAACTAAATTTTTAATGAGATTGATGCCATATGCAGAGGAAATAATTAGGGTATTTCAGTGTAGATTTCAACGAAATAGATCAGCAACGGACCCGATTTTTTACTATTCGGCAAATATTAGAAACATTACGGTTAATCAAATAAACATATATTTAAAAAACGCCTAAGATTAAGTTAAATGTTAGTAAAGTTTGGGCTACAAAATAAATTCAGGCTCATTCAAGTTTGTTTGACTGATCTCTACGGGTGACAGGGTACGGGTCGGATGTCACTTATCAAATACTTTCGAATTAATAATAATAATAATATTTATCACCGCGTCTTACTACCCGATCGGGCTATACGCTCTTTCGAATTGCATAACGAGGATATGCAGATGATTCGAATCACTGTCTTCCCGTCCTCGGCAGTTTAGCTCAACACAATATCAGCGCGTTAGCTAACTACGCAACTGAGGCGGGTAAAAGGAAATAGGTTTAGAAGTGAACGCCGAAAAGACTAAGTAGCCTATATGATCACACAGAGGGGCAACGACAATTTAGAGATTATTTAGAACAACATAGCATTTGACAGGGTTAACGAGTTTATATATTTATGAATATTTTTAACTAGCAATAACGATATTAGATTGGAAATTAGGAAAATAACACAGTCGGGAAATCCATCCTATTACTTGGTCAGTAATTTGTTGATATCTCGCCTGCTTTCAATGAATGCAAAACTCAGAATGTAAAAAACAATAACTTTAAAGGTTGTGAAACGTGGTCTTCCGGGAGATGTTCTTCATTGGTGGCTTGTGGTGGAGGGGTTAAATCGTAGATCTAACACTCGGAGCTTATTATACTTCAGAATATAGTGTGTTAAGAGACGAGTGTGTTATAAGAAGAGGAGAAGGAGAACGGGGGTGGGGAAGGGGTAGATAGGAAGCATGGAGGATAGGGTGGGGGAGACAAATGACGGGCCAACCTTAAAATTATTCTGATTAATTTATTGATGACAAAAAATTGAAATATGATCTATGAACATAACGGGTTTACGAAGGCTCGCATTCATTTGTGTATCTACTATTTTTTTTTTAGAACCGCGTATAACTACCCGTTTGAGTTATACGCATGTGTACTAATAACGCTAATGTGCTAGGGATGAGGAAGGTCAAATTAAGATGAATTGTGCCCAAATTTGCATGGAGTGAGAATGGAAAACCATTTATTATTATTATTATTATTATTATTATTATTAGCACCGCGTCTTACTACCCGTTCGGGTTGTACGCACTTACGCTAATGTGTAATGGTAGGGTGATTGTGAGATGAAATGGAGGACCTACAGTTTAACGTGGAATCCGAACCACGGTGGAGGCCTGGCATTCCCCACATTCACAAGATGTCTTGTCAGAGGTGAAGGAAGGGTTTGGTAATCAGATAAATCTGTGCCGGGACCGAGGATTGAACCCCGGCCGCCAGCACAGAAGTCTGACACCTTACCCCTAGACCGCCAGGTCACCGAAAACCATTTAGAAAAAGCCTCCATTAGTGCACCTGACCAGGATGAACTCCTATATCCCTGTCATCGGCAGTATAGTCTATTGCGAGAACAGTGCGTTGAGCCTTGTGGCCACTGAAGCAGGTGGTTCTTTACTAGTACTACTACCACCAGTATGACTACCACTAATTATCATTACTGTCTGTTATTATTACTATCCATTTAATCAGTTGAAATTATTTTACAGAAATAGTAATTGAAAACTTTCCGGAAAAAATATAGGTAAAATTTTCGGTCTCACCTCTCTAACCTTACACGACGTAAACAAATTTAGAGTGTTCGAAAAAAAAAAGATGATTAGGAAAATATTTGGTCCAAAAAAGAATGAGACTACTGGGAAGGAAGTGAAGGAGGTTACATGAGGATGAGCTATATACCCTGTACTCATAAGATATTGTTAGGATAGTGAAGTCTCTTAGATTATGGTGGGCAGGGCATTTAGTGCGAATGGGAGATTCTACTGGCAGACGGTGACCTGGTGGTCTAGGGGTAAGGTGTCAGACCTCTGTGCTGGGGTCCGGGGTTCAATCCCGATTGCCAAACCCTTCCTTCACCTATGAAAAGACGTGTATTAACCACAACTTGTGAATCTTGTGAATGTGAGGAATGCCAGGCCTCCACCGTGGTTCGGAATCCACGTTAAACTGTAGGTCCTCCATTTCATCTGACAATTACCCTACCATTACACATTAGCGTAAGTGCGTATAACCCGAACGGATAGTAAGACGCGGTGCTAATAATAATAATAATAATAATAATAATAATACTGCCAAAGATGAGGATGGATGGTACACTTTTGTAAGTGAGGCAATGAACTTTCAAGTTTATTATGCCAAAGAGTAAGTAAGGAATTTATCGATATACTTTGTATCCGAGCTAGGAGTGAATTTTAGACAAAGTTGTTGTGTTACCCATAGTTAGGTTTGTATATGTCAACTGTGAACTTGTTTAGGGGGTGGTTACCCCTCATCACCATCCCTAGGAAAGCCATTAGTAAGCACACAAACAACCCCCATGTTCTCAGAGCGAGGTCATAAGGTTACCTTGTCGCATTTGTCGTCACCGTAGTGCTTCTGGCCAGTATTTCCTCCAAGAGGTTTGTGTTGCCAGCGCTTCCTGTGGGGGCTACCCTCAAGCTCCCACAGGAACCTCTCCTGGTAGTGTCTTCCCGTGGGACTCGGCCGCACCAGGGGAGTGTCGACATGATACAGCTAGAGTAGACAGGTATCCCGTTAGGTCACAATGTCAATTTGACGGGACCAGAAGGTTGAAGGTTAGCACGACTGACTGACTGTTGGGGTGAGTGGTTAGTACGACTCACTGTTGGGTTGAGTTGTTAGTACGACTCGTTGAGTGACTGTTGGGTCGAGGGGTTAGTACGACTCACTGACTGTTGGGTCGAGGGGTTAGTACGACTCACTGAGTGACTGTTGGGTCGAGGGGTTAGTACGACTCACTGAGTGACTGTTGGGGTGAGTAGTTAGTACGACTCACTGACTGTGGTCGAGTGGTTAGTACGACTCACAGAGTGACTGTTGGGTTGGGTGGTTAGTAAGACTCACTGACTGTGGTCGAGTGGTTAGTACGACTCACTGACTGTTTGGTCGAGTGGTTAGTACGACTGACTGACTGTTTGGTCGAGTGGTTAGTACGACTCACTGAGTGACTGTTGGGTTGAGTGGTTAGTACGACTCACTGAGTGACTGTTGGGTCGAGGGGTTAGTACGACTCACAGAGTGACTGTTGGGTTGGGTGGTTAGTACGACTCACTGACTGTGGTCGAGTGGTTAGTACGACTCATTGAGTGACTGTTGGGTTGAGTGGTTAGTACGACTCACTGAGTGACTATTGGGTTGAGTGGCTAGTACGACTCACTGAGTGACTGTTGGGGTGAGTGGTTAGTACGACTTACTGACTGAGTGACTGTTGGGTCGAGGGGTTAGTACGACTCACTGAGTGACTGTTGGGTCGAGGGGTTAGTACGACTCACTGAGTGACTGTTGGGTCGAGGGGTTAGTACGACTCACTGACTGTTGGGTCGAGGGGTTAGTACGACTCACTGACTGTTTGGTCGAGTGGTTAGTACGACTGACTGACTGAATGACCGGCTGTTGGGTTGAGTGGTTACTACGACTGACTGACTCGAAATACCTAAGTTCGATATTCATTTGAGGTCAATGGCTCACACTAGGGAGGGAGTGGAAGGAGGAGGAGAGGGGGCAAGTAGGAAAGAAAAAAATGGTTATATAGCTCTGTAATATATGATTATATAATCATATATTACAGAACTTTTAACATATTTCTAGATAATATTCATTTATTTTATTTTAAATAATTGATTGTTTTAAGATAATTATATTGAAAACACCGTCCTGGTGTCGAAATAAACTCCTAATAGCGAAAGTGCTACTGCCCTCAACATTTGCGGAGCAGTTGTGAATTATAATAACTCACAGCTGCGTCGATAAAAGGTATCACGTGCGCATCGAAACTTACTCCCCCTACCTCCCCTACCATGGTGACGAGTCAGCAAAGAGTCAGCATTGGGGGGAAAGACGTGGGGGAATTTAAAAGAACATTCAGAAGTTTATTTTAAAGTGTAGATAATTCTAAAATGGTTTTAAACTAAAAAGGTATATGACCATTAGTAAAGGGTTTCTAGTCAATCAACTGAAAAATTAATTTTACACTTGTATTTTTATATAATTTAATCTCCTTTGAAAATAATCTTGATGGGCAAAAAACTTTGTAATAGAGAATACACATATTTCTTAAATCTTAATCTAAAGGACAGAGTACTAACTAGAAATTATATTTCAGTAGTCATTTTGCATTCTTGAAGTCGTTCTATAAAAAAAAAAAATTTTGGAAGATATAGCTTTAAATTTGAAGAACGTTGCCTACATCTGACGTAACGGTAAGTCCAAGATACGGTTTCACATGCTATTTGCATTTAGGTTTTGTTTGGCAAATTTTAAAGATATAAGATCGAAACAGAAAATTTAAATTCTTAAATAGTTAAAAAAAAATATTTTTTTTATCATGATTCGTGAAGTAGTTCTATGCAAACGTGATTATTTCTAAAAGCGTATACAGCTCAGGTTATTTAGTTTATTCACGAAAATGTCCTGTAGGAAACTCCCTGCCAAATGAAGTCCGTGGAATCATGAAAGTCTATCTAGAATAAATAAACAAGGAAAAACTAATTTGGAAATGCTAACCAATGCTGTCCAGGCAAAAATAGTAGAGCGAGTATGTATACTAGTCATCGGAAGAGGGGATGTGCTATCAGCAGGTTAGCAAGAGCAGGGTGTAATGCTAATTTTCTTCCCTCTCTTTTTATTTCGTACATTGGTGTCTAAGTGTAATATTGTTTAGGTGCGTCAGGTCAATATGCAACCAACTTAGCAAAATAGCTTTGAATTCAACCAAGTAGGCAACGTCGTTAAGGAGACTGTCGATCGATTCCTTCCAACGACTGTTATAATAACAATCAAAAGGCTAAAACACCCTCTTCCCCCTGAACAATAATATCAGGCGCGTAACGAAAACCATTTCATCCCCTACCCCCACCACCTCCAGCCCAACAAGATTATTGCACATAAAGATTTCTAAATAACAGACCGTGAATTTGATAGCCATGAACTTGAAGTAGGAGAGAGAACCAGGAGGGTGAGCTATTTCATTTCACAACTAGTTATAGGGTTAGTCAGCAATCGTCTGTCATCGAAACCTTACCCTCTCTCCTTTCTGTGAACACGTGTCTTTGATTTTATAGCGTGTGGATGGCGGCAAGGGGTTAGAAGGCGTGTGGGGGAGGGGGGATTTTTCTGCGCTTGTGGGCCGTAACAAATCTAGTAGCAACATTTCACTGGCGGTGACACGCTCTCACATGAATTATTCAACCTGGTGACTATCATGGAGAGGCGTAGACACAAAAGGCGTCCTCTGTCAGCGTCTTTCTTTCTCTCGAGATGCAAGACTTCGAGGCGTCTGTCTGCGTCTTTCTTACTTTCGAGAAGCAAAATACTCCGGAGAGATTTTTTATTTTATTTAGCGTGTCCCAATAATTGTAACTCCGGACATTGTATTTGCGCATTCTAGAAGCAGCCAAATAAATCGCGATTATTGTTTTGCAAAAGAGGGGTGTTGCCGATAAGATTAGTTGCTTAGTTAGCGCACCTGACTTTTAACCAAGAGGTGCTGGTGTGCAAATACAATCTTAATCTGCTGCATTAAGGCTGTTTAACCTCCTCACTCCCCACCACATGCTACTACCCATTTAGGCTCTCCTCAGTCTATTTATACATAGCCTATTAGTTTGCAGGGGGTAGGGGGATAATTCAGGAGAAACTCACCTCAGTACACCCAACTAGGGTTCGAACCCCAACCTTTCCATCACAGGCAGGCCAGACAATACGAGAATAACGCCATCATCCGTGTGACTAACGGTACAAATATTGGCTAGATTAAAGTGAAATCACATTTGCTAAAACGTTACCTTAAGTTGTACCTATGTATCTACCCTTAAAATAGTACTTTTATGTGTGACGGAAAAAGTTTATTAAGTTTTACAATAGTTGATAATAAAAAAATATAAAACCAGCTACCATCAAACATTTTTTCTCAGAAAAAACGTATAATTTTGATAATAATATGAAACATTCTTCCAATATAAATTTTGAACAAATTCGTTAGAACTATTTTCAAAAAGACTCAAAATGTGCAATAATCAATCAGCAGTAAGCTATCCTTAACCTTAGGGAAGAACCAAAATCACTATTTGGCTTTGATATATGACCATTTAATATTTAAATATTTAGTCGGAATAAAATTCATCAAACAGTTTTTGTTGTAGGCCCAAATATTGACATAGAAATACAGACGGACAAACATAATTGTAAGACCCATATTTTGAGATCGAATTACTCATAAAACGTCAAAATCCATCATAATCACGAGAAGCAAACATTTTCACTATCACAATACTCTCGCTATATGAGAAAACAAGGACGAAACTGTTGTCCCAGCCCAAGTGCAGTAGTAGTTTTCCCACATATCAGTATAACATTATTGACGACATGGCGTGCCGGCATATGATAACGTGTTGAAGGCTATTTCCTCATTGGTCGCATGTCGGGATGGAAAACAATATTGAAAACTATTCTACCGTTGTACACGAAACTGTTCTATATTTTCATCTCATAATGAGATGTTATCACATAGTTAACAACAAGCGTAGCTGCCCTCCGATCAATGAATTGGCTTTCACAAACGGGTAAAGGGAGAATACTAAATTAGTTTGTTGTTGTTGTTGTTTGAAACTGAATGTAAAACTGAATGTTTGTTGACTCAGGTGTAACCGATAAAATCTACCCCAATAGCCCACTGTTTCTTGATTCAATAGGCCAAGGGTGTGATGCTTTGTGAGGCTGCCTCTACAGTCAATAGACCAAGAGTTTGATGCTTTATGAGAATGTCTCTTGTGTCAAAAGACCAGGAGTTTGATGCTTTATGAGAATGAATCATGTGTCAAAAGACCAAGAGTTTGATGCTTTATGAGAATGAATCATGTGTCAAAAGACCAGGAGTTTGATGCTTTATGAGAATGTCTCTTGTGTCAATTGACCAAGAGTTTGATGCGTTAAGAGAATGTCTCGTGTGTCAATCGACCAAGAGTTTGATGCTTTATGAGAATGTCTCTTGAGTCAAAAGACCAAGAGTTTGATGTTTAATGAAACTGTCTCTTTGAGTCGATAGGCCAAGGGCTTGATGCTTTGTGAACTGTTATCTCACCTGTTCTCTCATCGGACGAGAACCGTGGCAGTACCTTAAAATTCGTTTTAATCTTTTGACTCTTATCAATAATTTGTTTTAAAGTATGTATTTTGTATTCGTAGGGCTAATGATTGATTTTCTGTCGTCGCGTCTTTAAACCCAAAAATATGCCAGCGGAAAAAAATAACAGTTTTTTTCAAGAAAAATACCCTCATACTAAAGTATTTATAATTTCTCGCTATCTTACAGGTACAGAAAGTATTGTTATCGTAAAAAAAAATTGAATTCGAGATTTTGATGAATGTCGACGTTTCATGACTCCCCTAATCCGAAAAAATTGTTTTTAAATTTCCGTTTGTCTGTCTGTCTGTACCTCCAACTAGAGCCTAAAATATTTTACCGATCGGGCTAAAACTTGATATCTTGGGTTTTCGTAGGGTTGCCCCAAGGTCTTTTTGGAATTTGATAACCAACCCTAAAATTAAGGGTAGTTTACTGAAGGGCAAAAAGAGAAAAATAATATTTTCTCAAAATCGGCTCTAACTATTTCGATTAAATTTCATTTCTAAACATTTATAAATATCTCAAACAAAATGGTGACTCTCAATATTTCGGCAAAATGACTTTAAGGGCTCCGTTCTGATGCGTAAATTATCCTTTTTTATAATATCTCCTAAAGATTTGATTTATTAAATGACTTATCATTACAAATATGTAGGTCTAATTATAATACAAATATTTTATTTGAGGCATATTTTTTATAAAACCAATAACTTTCAAGCTATACGTAAATCTTTTCGAACACTAAAGGTAAAAGTATATAGACCGCGAAAGAAAATCTCACCTGAAATGTTGATAGATTTTGACGTCCCAAGCCCCCTCAAACCCTAAAATGTGGTCTTTGCAATGACGTCTATCTCTGTGTCTGTTTAAACTTAAAATTAAGAGTAGTTTAATAAAGGGTGAAAAGAGAAAAAATCGATTTTCTCAAAATTGGCTATAACGGTTTTGATTAAAGTTCGTATCTAGGCGTTGATTAAGATTATAAATAAACTGGCTATTTACATTTTCCCATGAAAATGACTTTTAGGGTACTTTACAGAAGTAGAAACTTCCGTATCTCAGCAAGTAATCCAGATACTAAATAACTTTTTATTGCAAAATTGTACTACTATTAATAATAAAAAACTTTTATATGAAATATATTTTTATAAGACTAACAGTTTGAGATATCGTTGAATATATTAATACAATTTTGTGAGCTTTAGTTGTAGAGAGATACTACTTAAATTTTAACGCAATAATTCTTCAATGCCATAGCTTAGTTAAATATAAGTAGGTCTTAAACCTCTTAGGAGAAATGTTTGTATGGCAATGATCTATCTCTATTTTAGACTCAATAGTCAAAATGTATAAACGAGGAGTTTAATAGCAATGCAATGGCATGAAGATTTGCAACATCTAATAATATGTCGAAAATTTTAAATGGAAATTGAAACTTTTATACGATGTGTTGAGCAATGTGGACCAAATATTGATCTTTTTTTATCGGTCCAAACATACAAATGAGGACATAAATTCTTTAAAAATAAAATTTTAAAATATAAACCTAGGACTGAAAAAAGGTTCTACACAAGTATAGTGCAATCTATGCTATTTAGTTTCACATATATTACGAGTTTTGGGTAAATATCTCTATTTTTAAACAAAAGAGAAAGTCCGTGTGGAGTTCCGTACCATCTATTTATGATAATTTGAGCTCTAAAGTTTAAAACCCAATATACGATTCCTTAATTCATCTAACATATTTTGTTGTAATCCTTTTAAATACTACTTTGATTGAGAGAATAAAAGTATATGTAGGCCTATATAACAATTTACAATAATTTTTAAGGTGAGATTGTAGGGAATGTGAGTTAAGGACGGTGTTTATGCAGTTTTGATCACAAAACCTAGTTTTAGACCAGAGCCATAAATACCACCGGGGCAGTGCCTCAGGGCCTACGAGCATAGGGGGTCCCGAACGATGAGGCTTTTTTTGAAAAAAGATTGAACGAAAGCAGACCAAAGCCTTAATCAAACGCATATCGTCTCAATATATTTAACTCTGGTTGTTTTTTTAAAGTGTATTATAATATTATTGTATTTTGTATGTGATTGCATTGGCCCTGTGTAATTGTAAAGAATAATTTGCAATTTAACTTTATAAATATTTTACCTTAACGCTACCGCTTACCTTAGTTATATTGCATGATTTTATATTAAATTCAATATCAACTTCACTGGATAGAAAACATACAATAACTAACAACACATATCAACAAGACTTATTAAAAGAAAGTGGGAGTGGGGGATCTAGAGATAGGAGGAAAAAAAAAAAGGAGGGCTCCATTATAATATGTTGCCCCGCGGCCCCTAAGATTCTAGTTACGGCTCTATTTTAGACAACTGGAGCTTAATTTTCTCCATATAAAGTAGCCCCATGGCTTCTTTGGTGCTGACTGACAGCTCACAACTGACTTTTGACAGTCAACATTTAGGTATATACCCAAATATTGACTGTCAAAAGTGACAGCTGCTAAACACATATTTTTGCAGATCATCTGGTTTGGCGTAGGGATACGTAATTTGGTCTGGTAACTTTTTAAAGCTGTCGGCTGTCAGCTGACAGTCAACACCAAAGAATCCATGAGGCTACTGTAGTGACCTCCATATTTCTTAAATATGTGTCATGAGCGTAGCTGCATTAGACAAGAAACTTTTTAAATGAAGAGAAAAAGTTTTCATTAAATTCCAGGACACCCTTGAAAAAATATTCAACAATTGTTGAGGCGACCTAATGAAGAAATCATGTTCCCTACATCATCACCTTTAACATCAACATTTTCGCGTGAGTTGAAAATGAGAATTTTTACTCTTTTATTTAATTTTTTTTAAGATCATGAAACTTATACTGAAGTTTTTACCATAATTTCTTAACATTTATACTTCATTTTGGTGTGAAACCAAATTTTAAAATGATGACATCTTGAGATAACACGGGATTTCTGGTTGTTCTACAACGTGATTCAGCGCTCCCGGTCGCAAACTAATCCATAATTGTTCCTCTTCTTTAGCCATGGCGGAGCTCGTCCATCTTTCCTTTTTAGTCATACCTCTCTTCCTTCTGCTATACCTCTCTCTTTTTCTTGATGTTTATGCTGCGCAGGGAGAAAACACAGGATCGAACAGTTTTGTTTGTGTGTGTGTGTGTGTGTGTGTGTGTGTGTGTGTGTGAAGCGGGGTAGAAGACACGCAAGGGACAAACATTGGCGGATGTACGAACACGATGCTTTAACCATCTTCAACACTACACTACATTAGATCTACCTCCATACACCCCCACTTTCCCCC
>CABEEJ010000001.1:1033216-1053166 GCA_901482245.1 Timema douglasi | reverse complement strand
CCCGTAACTCTCCACCACCCCCGTTTACATCCCGCTCAATTCACCCACAGCTCACCCACTCGATGATAATGTCGGAACACAGAAGATGTTCAGGGGCAAAAACTTTTCCCAACACACACCACTATTCTACACTACTTACAAAATTATACTCGCCGCACGGTAAGTTGACCGCTTGTGACGTGACATAATTATCAGTAACCTCTTCAAAATGTCATATAATTCTTGTCCCCAGTATAAGACATTTCGGCCTCATTTTCTGTTAATATTATTATAGCACTGCGTCTTACTACCTGTTCAGGTTACACACAGAAATGATAATTACTCTAATAGGATAACGATGAGGAAGGGAATGTTTAAAAGTAATATTCCCACATTTGCGTGGAGGGAGAGTGGGAAACCATTTAGTAAAAATCACCCTCAGTGAACCTGCCTAGGATTCGAGCCCTGATCTCCCCATCATCAGTAAACCAGTCTAACATGAGACTGACGGTTTATACCGCTCGGCCACCGAAGCATTCCTACTAACAGGATAACTCGACAAGGAGACATTTTTTTATTATTATTTAGCACCGCGTCTTACTACCCGTTTGGGTTATAAGCCTTAAGTACTAATAACGCTAATGGATTAGGAATTAGGAAGGTTGAATTAGAGGAAGTGAACCCGCATTTGCGTGGAGAGAGAGTGGAAAACCATTAAGGAAAAACCACCCCAGTTCACCCGACCGATATTCGAACCTCGATCTCCCCGTCCTCAGCAGGTCAAGCTCAACACGACTAGCGCGTTAGCCAACTACGCCACCGAGGTGGGCGACACGGAGACCATGTGTTTGCTATCCAAGCATCATAGTGTGGTTGGAAAATGAGGCAAAGTGGAAGAATATTTCAGTTCTGGTAGGAAACATGTCCTTTAGGGTGCAGCTACTACATCCATTACTGAATGTAAAATGCTAGACACACCAAGTTTTGAAGATCTCAATGATCTGTAATGATCTGTAATGACGTCATCAAAATTACGGTCACGAGGAAAATTATATTTTCTCCCCCGTTACCTTTTTACAGTTATTTATCTTGTATAACATCTTATTTTCACACAAGTTGGACTTTAAAACTATTTTGTGAAATTAGGGCATTAAAAGGGCCCAATTTGTCACATAAGATTAAATATGGCCATCAAAAGTCGAAAAATGAGCCTTTCAGCTTTCATTGGTCACGTTTGGTATCAAATAATATGTTCTTTAGGTTACATAATTCAAGTGCTGGTATAAGAAAAATAGAAATAATAATCACTTTGATAAATGGTATATTTTTATTCTACACATTTGCAAAACCAAGAATTGCAACTAATATTTTCGGATAGATCGGTTCTTTAAGTTTCTCCAAAATAAAATGCTAAGTTTACAAAACTAGTCCTAACACTTCATTCAATCACTAGGTAATGTAATCAATTCCTTTCGTTAACATTATTTGGTGGACAATGACCCCCACATGAGTATAACTGGTAGCACTGTATATTTATATATTTCTTTCCTGCGACAAATGAAGTTTGTTTTGACGGAGCGTAGCAAGAAATTAATTTCACTTGACCATTTGGCATTTCGTCTGTTCGGATTTTTGTTCCACGTTAAATTTACTGCAAAATTAGTGAAACAATACTAACGAGATCAGACAGGGACATTCTCTAAATCCTAGACCGAACGATGTATATACATGATATTTCTATATGTAGGGATACCCATTTCAAGATGGTGGCCACTAAAAAATTTGTCATTTTTATGTTCCGTGATAACTGCCAAATGCGTTGACCAATTTTAGCTAAATTTGGCAGAGACATTCTTTAAACTTAGGCTAAACGATATTTTAAAATGTTCTTTAAAATCTGGTTATCTGTTCTAAAATGATGGACGCTAAGATGTTTTTTTATTTTAAAGTTAATTTCATGTAATTTAAATTTCTAAGAGATTAATTGAATATAGAGTGAATACTTTTGTAAATATTGACATACCTTATATTGAAATATTGACGTCTTTAGCTACGCAAAAAGCTGTTATTCTCTTTTGAATATAGTGTTAATTTGTTTTCTGTATCACTTAATCACCAAGGAAAAGGCTCAACTTCAAATCCAAGAAGAATGTTCAGAAGATATTTCAACTTAAAAGCCAAAGGGAAATGTTAAGCCCGTAGTAACGATGGAAGGAGGTGGGGGAGGGAGCGATGGCTACTGTCCATAGCGTTTGTTTACTTCTTCACAACATAGAGTTCTAAGACAATTTAGGGTTGTTTTGGTGATTTAGAAGATTCAGAACTACCCATCTCTTACAAAAAATATTACAGTATGGGTATATTTCCCTTCTGATTAGGTGGTGCACTCGATGATTTAGCTACATTAAAGAACAATTTTAGAGATTAAAAAACTCGAAACAGGTTGAGTTTTCATTTATTGCACTAGATGGACTATGGAAAGACATGTTTAGTCATATTTATTTGGTGTGCAATTATTCATCCCGGATGGACGGATAAAAAAAGAGAGAGAGAGAGAGAGAATAAATAGTCAATAATAAATCGCAAGCTATAGAAAGCTGTATGAAACCAATGGCTGCTATGAAATATCACCAAGTAAACAGAGAATATAATGTATGATGAGTAAATACAAGTTGGGTCCAGGACGGTTCACACACACACGCGCGTGTGTGAATAAGGAACGCTTACATATGAGAGGAGCAAAACGAAAAGGGCATAACTCAACGGGAGGCTTAAGGGGGAAAATAAAAGGAGTTTGAATGTAAAAAAAATTAAGGTAATATAATAAAAACGAATCAAAATAGAGCGTTTAATAAAGTTCTGGCATTTTGTCTCATATAATTTAACTATGGTACGTTATAAAATTATTTTTATTGATTTCAACATCAACAATAATTATATTACTTAGAATTACCGCCTAGCTGTGTTCAAGAGCGTCAAGGTATCTAAGCTTCCCACTGTGATCAGTCACCTTTAAAAGATTCTGGTTCGAATCACGATTAGCTCGAAATTTAGTGTCTCCAAAAATATTAAAAACAATTTAATATTAAGCGCAACACCAAACTGCTTTAATCTAGCCCCAGGCTCAATATCGGCCTAATACAGAAATTTTTAACCTCATTAATAATTTTCCAGACCACATCAGTGGTCAAATAGTCTAAGGCGTCACTCTCGCAATGGATTGACCTACCAATGACCGAGAGACCAGAGCTATAATCTCGGTTGGGAGTACTGTTGGTGGTTTTCCTAAATGGTTTTCCACTCTCGCCACGCAAATGCAAGTACATTTCCTCTGAATCCAAACTTAATCGTTCTTATCACATTAGTGTAATTTGTTTACATGCATACAAACCCGAACGGGTAGTAATAAAAGGTAATTAAAACCTAACAAAACGTCCTTAGATTATCCCCTCCCTCTCATGTTTTCTTGGATTAGCAGGTGCAAGCTGCCGGTAGCAATAATGTAGCATAGCACTAATTAATAGTAATTACCAGTTATTTATCTCAAAAAATAAAACAAAAACAATTTGACTTGAGCCGCTGTTGCTCCAACAAGACGATCTAATACATTCGAGACTGTTATTATATTGCAGTGAGAAGAACAAATATTGAGATTCGTTGTTCGGAACAAAGATAGAGGGGATGTGGAGGGGGGAAGTAAAGGAGGGTAGTCTGTTGGTGGTTTGCGATTGGTTCCGCGTGGGGCCTGACGGATTAGTACGCTCTTCTTTTTTTTTCAAAATATTTAAGAAGGGGGATACATGGTGTTCACAAGACGGATTACAAGAGGACAATGGCGGTCCTCTCGCAAATAAAATATTACCGAGTGGTTTGGTGACGTCACACAGTGCCACAGTGCCCGGTGACACGGAGGGATTTTGCTGTGAAATAAAACTAGGCCCACGTCTTTGTCCGAATAAAAATCTAGCCCAACCCCGTCCCTTCACACCTTTATCAGGGGAAAACAGAGAATCGCAGTTCATACTAGTTTCAGTCCAACTTTAATTGGAAGAGTTACGAGATCTACTTTCACGGAATAATATGTCAAGTCATGAGCTTTGCATCTATCACTTTTGAAAGATATGAGCATTTACTATAAAATAACAATAATTTAGCAAAATACTATCAATTTTGGCCACAAAAAATTTGTTTATATTTTCTAAAATGTCCTTTCTATGCAACTTACTACATGTGAATTTGATAGGAACAAAATTGATAAATTTATTTTCACTTAGCTAAAAAAGACTATACGTGGCCCACTATTAAGACTTACATTCATTTTCAAATACTTTGATTTCTCTAAACACCAAATAATTCATCCAAACTTTCACAATTTAAAAAAAAAATTGTCAGACAAATTTCAAACATTGCGAGATTGACATTTACTAGAGGTGAATCGATAATATCTGTTAGAATGGGGGACAAAACCACATAAGACTTAAAAATAATTTTTTGACAATGTAAGACTATTTTCAGAATTATTTAATAAGCTATGTTTTTTTGTTTCAATGTTATGTTATATCCTTAAAACTTTCCAAATAAAACGTAAACACATCAACACAGGAAACCTTATCTTGACTCGCCGTTACGTCACAGACTCGCAGGTAGCGGTAAAGGAAAGGTATTGTGAATGGATCATGTCACCACTCCAGCTCGCAATGGAATTGCCTCGCAACGTTTTAAAGAAAGGTCTACGGGATCTACGTGGTTTTTGGCCCCGTTAAAATCCAACGATCTGGTGAAGACTAGGAGAGTTTTTGAAAATGTTCCTGCCCCGTTCCCTCTTTTTAAAAATGTATAATTCATCACATAAGGCGACATTTAGCTTAAGCTTACCATAGTGAATCGTTTACACGATGTAATCCTCTCATAGACAAATCATTGGGACGTTATAGTATTCATCCCGTCCACTAAATACTATTCGGTACTTTCACAAAGATTCTCAGCTGCTTCTAAGGTACACAACGTTTCTTTCAACGGTGACACACTACAGGACACTTTCCCTTCCCACCAAAAATTGTCGGGTGGGGGGCCGCTCCCCCCCTATCTTGTAAAAACCATATAGAATTCGAAAAGATTATGTGCAGAGGTGATCCTATAGGTAAACACCAAAAAAGGGGGAGGGGGTCGTCTCTTCTTTCTGTCTAATGTCGGTCGACGGAATGTTGACATAAGGTCCCTTCCCTATTGACGGGGTCCACGCCATTACCACTAGTGAGCGGGAGGGGGTTGGAACCATCTGTCCGAAAAGCTCCCCTTTTCAGGAAAAAAAAATGCCCTTCTTAGTCGTAAAGGATGGAGAGTAGAGGGGTAAACTCTCAAGTAAATCCAGACATGCCGATAAATCACACGAAAGACAAACACTCTATAAAACTCTTCAGAGAGCGTTCGTTACACGATCTTCTTCCCCACCCCCTCTAACCTTCCATATGCTAAATGATCCACACCCACACCTCCTTATCACTATCTCACTATTATATATTTTTCAATATGCTGTTGGAGAAATAATAAATAAATGAATTCGCTTATGGATCATCGTGAAACTCAGATATAATCAGGTAGGCCCATTTCGTTTTGATCTCAAGAAGAATCTACCACCAGCGTTGGCTTGCTGAAGGAAGAGGGTAAAGGGGTTAGCCTCTCACAGTGTGGTTTCCGATGCTCCTTCCAGGCTAATTCACCCCCATCCTCCTTTCATTTCAGTCTATAAAATTCAAATCGATGATTGTTACTAATGATACTCCAAAAAACTTGTGCTGAACCTAAGATGGTGGCTATTTACGAGATACAGTCCAATTTTAATTGCAAGAATTCTATACGACAGATAGAAAAGTTATTGGTTCTACGTTAACGTCCGGTCATGTGGACTGCAGCTGTCACTTATGATAGATATTATAGTAAAAAGCGAGCCATACTGACTAAGCGGCCGCCGTATGTTGGCGAAGATAGTAATATTTGCGAATATAGGGTGTCATGTGTTAGCTCAATGAATCCTTCCAGCCGTTAATCTAAGTTTATTTTTAGATCGAGGCCACTACTTCTTTCACAAGTAATTCCTCATTATCCTCGCGAGGCTGAGTTGATACCGTTCCAGAACCACTGCTCCTTCGAAGAATCTGAAAGAGCCGGGGATCAAACCCAAGAACCTATGAATCTGTAGCCAGAAATTCTGACCACTAGATCACAAAGGTCATAGATATTAGAGTAATATGATAAAATGTCATCATTGCTGACCGCAAGAAACGTTATCACAATTTTATGAGTGTTTCTTCCAACCTTAATTCTACTTGAGCTATTGTTGGCTTACGATAGCTTTGTTCTCTTCTGGAAGTTAAAAAAAAAAGTTACTATAAAAACAATAATATAATTATTTGCCTTATAAATTTGTTTTGTATTATCTTTCAAGCGGTTGAATATATTTCTTAAAATAATATAACACAGTATGGTTTAAACTGACCTCGGAAATTTCATTTGACGGTTGGTTCTACGATTCGTTACTCACTAACCTCACTTAATCGCACGCATGCGAGCCAAATATAATTCCTTCCGCTGCTATACGTACTTGTGTGAACATTATTAACGTCTAAAGAGAAAAGGTTTTTAATGGTTAATCCTAACTTTTGACTTTTGTGCACACATGCCTGTGATAAGCGAATGAATGTGCATGTGCATTTATTAAATGGAGGATGCGTGGTAAACAGAGAGAGAGAGAGAAATAGTCACAGAACATTAATCGTGTTGCCAACAATGCGAGCGTGTATTGTCAAACAATGGTGTTTGTCTTTTGTCATGGTTGGAAGATATTTAGAAAGGGTGTGGGGTAGGGCGAAGGGAGCGGGTTTGGGGGATGTTGGAACCAAGAAATCGTCGCTCGTTTAAACGGAACGGATTTGGTTTTGATTGATTGGGGTGTGTGTGTCGTCTGGGGTTGGCAGCCCTGTGCGGGCGGAACATTTGAAAGGGGGTATGGATTTTGAACATTTGTAACTTTGCACTTCAGCTTGTTGTTTTAAAAAAATACACAAACGATTATTCGAGTGCATTGTGATATTTTATGTTCTTTGTGGGTCCTTTGTGGTACAAAGTAATAGACACTAGCAAACGTTAATACTATCATGATAGCTCCCTACTTAGATGGTAGGGAGCGAAAGTTACCACCTCTAACACAGCATTTTACACTATTAATTCCCACGCAACAAGGTTTCAAAATAAAGTCCGATATTCCGTCAGTATTTTCGTTGCATGCATTTTAGGTGTGTGAAGACATCACAGGAATAGAATGAGTCACGAGTCAGGGAAACGTTTGTTTGTTTGTTTGTCTTCACATAATATTTCTTAACTCTTGTTAATTGTTTTATTATGAGTGTATATTTTAAAAATAACTAAGAAATCACTTAAAATCCTTAAGACTGTGATTATGGAAAGAAGGTCTCGCTTCTCTTAGGCGACTCTTTAGGAAAAGATTTAATATATTTGCAAATTTTAAGTAACACAATCATTTTAAGGTGAACAAAGGAGACTGAATTATACCGAGTATTCGGTCCAAAGTGGCCCTATTTAAAATCCGGATGGTCTACAGATGGCATCAACTCCACCCTTTCATTGTAAGCTGCCCCCTTCCAACACCCTTCGACTTTTCACAAGCAGACAAGTCGTTTGTTTCCAACGAAAATGAAATGGCCTTCTACCACACTCTCATAGCCCTCTCGCGATAGCCTCCTTTCCCTCTTCACCCCCTCACCTTGAAAAATTAATAAAACAAGAATAAATTGTAAGTGGAAGAGGACTAAGAGAAGAACCCCCCCCCCTTTTTTTTTAGAAAACTGGGAAGAAAATAAAAAGAACGGACCTTGCTGAAGAGATCTTGGTTAATTTATTTGCACTTGGCTCTGTAACGGAATGGGTTTTTGGAGAACGTCTGGAATCAGTGTTGTTTATTTTTTTCAAAGAGAGCATACCAGATTTGTATGAGAGGGGGTGTGATGAGTGGGAAGTTCTGTTCTTTGCTTTGAACACCACCTCCCCCTACTTACTCTTCTTCTTATCCTCATGTGTGTGTTGTGGTCAAAGGATCGTTCATCATCAGACTGACCGTTGCCAGACGTTTGGTCGGCCTGTTCACCAGAAGAATCTGTTTTAGGCAGAAAGCTTTGCTCGTTGATGCTTCAGAAAGGTGAAGATTCACTAGGTCGCCTCACACACGCCATTCTCTTGCAGAAGTGTTACCAACATTTCAGGGCTTGTTACCAGACATAAACAATCAGTTCGGCATGTACTGCCCTTTGTGTTTGTGGCTGAAAGGTCTGGTAAAAATAATACGATTTTTATACAGTTTTTTTCTGTGGTCTAGTGGGAAGAGCTCCTGGCTACAGATCTAGAAGTTTGATTTTAGGCGTTTCCGAATTTTTCTGTGGACTGTGGGTCAGGAACGGGGTAAAACTCAGCTACCTGACTAAAGAAGTAACGGCCCCGGTCTAAAAAATTGAGATTAGTGGCCAGAGGATTCGTTATGCTGACCACATGACATTCTTTATCTGCAAGTGTTGGCACTGTCTTCGCCAAAATTACTATGGCTACTTGGTCGGTATAGCTTGCTTACGGGCCGACACCATGGAGTTTATAGAGGCTTACCTGCCCGTGATTTTCAGTAGTTTCACGTCTTCTTTTAAATAGTAATTTTCATGTTTGTTAACAATATTTCTTTTCTCTGCTTTTCTTTACTGTGTGTCTGTATCTAATTTGTCTGTTTAGTTTGAATCTAGAAAACACTGAAGTGTAGATGTATTTTTTTTTTCACGATTGTTAGGTTTTAAATATCCCTTTAATGAAGGAACTTGTGAATTCAAAATATAACTATTTATATCCAACATATGTTAAATATTCTTATTCAAATATTCTACTTTCATGTATTCATTTATCAATCCATAGGTTTTGTAAGCTGTACATTTTCACGGTTGGTCTGTGAATTTTGAAAGCTCTAAGATCAATATAAAATACTTTCGTCAATGTTGAATACCCAATTGTTTTTTCCATAATATATTTTCATGGGTACTTTTTATGGTAATTTGACTATATCTGAGGTGCCCCAATTATTTGAATATAAACTTTCCATCTACAGATATATCATAACATTTAAGTTATTTATTAATAGTTATCTTATAAACATTTCATCGTTAAAATAAAAATATAATGAACCCTATTCCTTTTCAATTTGGAAACATTCCATAAACTTCCTTTAAAGCGATTCTTATGGGTTTTGAAGTATCTGGAAGACTATCTGGAGAACAGCCAAACAGTTTGTGTATTAAATAAGTATCTTACTATTAAGTGGCAGATTCTATGATTCAAAAAGGATAAGGGCTGCTTTTGAAGTACGGTGTAAGATGAAATATTACTAAAGTTTTGGTGTAAGAATGGTAACAACTGATTTGGAATGCAATACAATTGATAGGGTTACTACGGCTGTCTTTTATTTTAAATATAAGACAGGTATATACATATTCCTGCATAATGTATTGGTATGAGTGTAAATGCATGCATTTATAAATTTATAGTTTAAAATAATTGTACGTATACCATTCATATTGATATTATAGTAAATATAAATGCTTTGAAGTAATTGTATGCATTGTTGTGTCATTATAATTATATTGTAGTTTTATGTTCACTAAGTTTGCACTGATAGATATCAGTCTTGAATTGATGAGTTAAATTATGGCTTTATTTAATAAGCTACACCATCGCATACTACATCACTGTAACCGGAATGTAGATATAACTAATTTCTTACAAGTTATTATTATTATTATTATTATTATTATTATCATCACTGCGTCTTACTACCAGCTCGGGTTATACGCACATACGCTAATGTGTAGTGGTAGGGCGATTGTGAGATGAAATGGAGGACCTACAGTTTAACGTGGAATCCGAACCACGGTGGAGGCCTGGCATTCCCCACATTCTACAAGTTATTAAACTTAATATATATGCCAAAATACTTTTTAAAGATTTGTGGAGTAAAATTGAATAAGGTAGTCGTTTCCTAGCACTGACGACGCGAATAAATGTATTGACATTCCACTTTTCTTAAAAATAACTTAAGAATCCAGAAATATGTGTTTATCGGTCATGTTGGTTGTGTTGTTTAAAGAAAAGTTATGTTCTTAACTAATTTTTAAGCCTTAATCTCAATCAAATAAATCAAATGCACTAATTTCAAACTAATATTTAAAATATTTCAAAAATAAAGTTTTAATATATTCAAAAACTATATGAATAAACATAAATATGAACTGCTAGCCAGATAGCTCCATGTTTATTGATAAATTAAGTCTACTAACCATATAAGTTTACAATTTAAACACAACTTAATTTATAGGTGGACAAAATTTTACTGTATTATAAATGTTGTTCAATAAATATTGACTTATTTATCAAAGGTGACAGCTGCTTAACGTATGAATATGTCAAAGTAGATATAGTAGTTACTTTGTCAGTTAAGGTTACGCTTATGAAAATTGAACTGTAGCTTTCTTACGAGTCACTAAAACAAACAAGGCCTTACAATTTATTTCACTGAAACAAACCTTTTATACTCATCTGGTAGATACAGACGTACCTCGGAATAATGCTGTATTCCTATTGAATTAGAAATGCAAAGTAAGCAGGCAACGCAATAGACTGGTCCTTTCACTAACAGGGGCAAAGGAGGCTCGGTATATTTTGTTTTATTTGGTTGGCAGGGTCGGTGTTGTCACGGAGGACAAGAACTGATGACTGTCCATTAACATGGTGTGGTCTAGAAGGCTGTGTGACTTGTTGGCTCACAAAGGCTGTGACTATCGCCGACACCTTTACATGCAGCCACTTACAAGCTACTAGTTAGTGAGAGGTTTGTCTTTGAGACTGGCAAGGTCAAACACGAGGGATTAGGGGGGAAAAACAAACCAACAAAAAACTTTCAAGTCCCGAGTGGGCAAAAATCGCTGGAAGAGTCGTTAAGGTACAAGGTAACTTCTTATTTGGAATATTTGAAACAAAGAAAACCGACGATATCAAAACATGATCTAGGATTATTATTATCTAGAAACAACGTTTTCTTCTCTTAAGTATAAATCCATTTTGAGATGGAAACTTTACCTTCATCAAGTGATACATATGGGGCCTATTTCATAAAATAATCAGGCTACAAATTGCAATTTATAAGTAAATGATTTACACTTGTAAATAAAAAGGATTCCTAAAAAAATGGTTTGACTTGTAAGTCCTTGTGCACTTGAAGATATTTATATGTCAGTTCTTTTATCTACAAGTGAAATATTAATACATATAGATTAGTCCTCATTGTTACAACCAAAATGACAAGCCATTTTAAAATTATTTTGTAACAGCTGTAGTTAAATATTAAAATTCCAGTTATCAAAAAAATTAATGAACATAGACCTAAATTTTGTTTGAAGCTTCCTAAATTTGAGTTAATAAATTAAATAAATGTTTGGAATGAGGCACATTTTATTAATGTTATTTGTTTTTAAGGTTAAACATTACTGTGGAGCATGGTGTGATTGATTCTTTCTTGAACTAAGGCAGTTAATGAATGATTTATTCTGTACAGTAATAATGACCTATATCTTGTAATAGTTGGGCCCTAATCACCTCACTGTATCGACAGGCCTGTAAACTCCACAATTAATAATTGTAATAGTTTCTCAATTGTCAATGAACTCATACGAGACCTTTCATTCGTGGTAGTCTGCTAACCTCAACAATCACCTTGTCTCCCAACCTCAACAATCACCTTGTATCCTAACCTCAACAATCACCTTGTATCCTAACCTAAACAATCACCTTGTTTACACCCTCATTACAAGTATATTAACATAACATTAATGTTACTCAAAAGTTTACACAGGTGATTTAGTAAATAAACTGAACTAACAATGTACAAAATATAACCCAGTAAAATTGCACTTGTAAAGTATTTTAAAGTAATAGTTTTATGAAATGTGTGTATATGTATTTGATTAAAAGTTTTTAGCAATTACCTACATGATTAAAACTTTTTTTTTAATAATTCATTTCACTTTAAATTTAATCAACCTATTTAACAAACCAGGAAACAAAATCAGTCCCGGACATAAGTCAAATTCCGGGCAGGAGAGATTACCTTAATTTACATTGAATAAAGAAACAAGATTTATAATAAATTCTTAAATTATTGGTGGTATTTATTTCTTTAAATAACGAGCTCGCTGTTAATTCTTTTTCTTTAATTTCTCGTACTCTCACTAAACTAAACAAATGTATCGTGCTAAGGGCTCGTCGATAAGCCACGCAACTCTGTAAAGAAAGGGGAAGGGGGCAGGGTAGTGAGATCTAATGTCTACATTATTGTTTGTTAATTAGAGAGGGAGGGTGGATGCAACACAGTGTTCTTACTTAAATTATAATGTTGAAAAAATAATATTACTGTTCATGTTTTCACCGTTAATAAACACATATAAAATACATCACTGATTCTAAGTTAAATTAAATATGAGGCCTATTTTTAATCTCACAAATGCTTCTCTATGAAATAATGACATTCACTCTTGATGTGAGAAGTTACTTTACTCAAGGAGGAGGGGAGTGGCATCAGGTTAAATGTATAATTGGTGTTGTTACATGAACCAAGGGTTGGGGGAGTCAACAAATAATGGGAAGATAAAAGGGTTACAGTAGGTGGCTTATGGATGTCCCCTAGCTGCTGGTATGAGAACCATGGACCACTTATATGGAGAGAGGCTATCATTGGTTGTAATGGAAGGCATTTGTAAGATTCAAAACATGTCATCCCTTATTTTCTAATTGGCTCTTACCCACATCGGTGAGATCGGGGTTTGAATCTCGGTCATCTAATACATTTACTATAAATTCTACCTTCACAATCCCTAATATATTAGACTGATAAATATATTCTCGAATAGGTAGTAGGCCTAAGACGTGGTAGGAAAAATAACTTTGCTCTTTTACGTTGGTAATATTTGGCAAGGGGTATTTTTGGAAACCAAGGGGAGATTGGATGGTAAGGTGCTGAAGTTTGGACTTTCCTGAATAAAATAATACCACGTACTTAATGGTTTTACGTTTGTATGAAAATAATAATTCAACAACCTCTGTAGTGTACTAGTGTGGTTTGTGGCGATGTTATGCGTACCAGTGGCTATTTGAAGTATTTTACTTTGGAATATTTTTATGTTCAAATCTTATTTAATTAATTTTATTTATATTTCTATTTTTTATATATTTAGCTGTTGCGTTTGTTTGTACTCTCTATACTTGTTTTTTTTGCCTGGCAATTTTACCACCAGTTTTTGTTATCCACTAACAAACAATTACAGTGGCTTCTTTTTCAGAATTTTTTTTTTAAAGTTTGAAATTATACTGTTTTGGACCACTCCCATATATTTAAAAAGTCATGGATAAAGGTATTTTTCTTCAATAAACTGTATGTAAAATATTCTTTTAAGACTTCATCCATGGAGAGTCACGCGCTTTTCAGAATTAATGTCAATAGATTACACCATAAAACTTATTTTTTCTTTGAAAAATCAACTCCGTAGTGTTTACAAAAAAAAAAAAAAACTGACGCTAGCTCCCTCTACCCAATAGGAAGCTAGCCTTCAAAACCCGGTTCACCAGGACTCTTTTTATTAATTGGTTTTGACACTAGAGAATAGGGGTCCAAGAGGCAAGGGTTAGGTCATATTTACACCGCTTGTGCGTATGAATAAATATAGAAAAGCCGTGACATAAATTAGTATAGCACACAGTACTCAGAACGCAGAACGTGTATTATCATACAAAAGTTATCCGTAATTTCAGAAAAAACTGTATAATTTAATATCAAATCTTCGGCACCAAGGGCGCAATCATATAAATAAATCATCTAAACATTTAAAGGTCTTACTTATTTTACAAGTGTAAGAAGTATAGTAGAACCGTATACAAGTGCGCAGTAGGACATGCTCGCGTCGTCATCGTCGTACAGAACTGATATAAATTTAATTAGTGCTCGGTCACGGGGCAAATATCAGCTAATTAAACCAAAAACATCATAATTAGCGCCCATCGCGGGTGTTTAACACTCAAGTTGGCGCCCATCATGAGGCATAATAGTACAATAAAACCCGTAATCCCATAATTGCCGCCCAATTGCAGGGTAATAATTCAAAATCTCCATAAAGTAATAAGTTTATATTGAGCCTTCTGGATATTGAGTAACTTATATGTAATTTAAACATAAACAACATGATCCAAAGCAGTGCTTCTCAAAATTTTTAACACTGTGACAAATTTCTTAGAACGACAATCTTTTGAGACCCAACTGGATCTAACAAACACGATGGAATATGGGCAGATTAAAAAAATCTAAACGTTCTGTTTTTCTTATGTTTTTTTCTCTAACTTTGCAACAATTTTAACATTTCCATTTTTATTTGAGGACCACACATTCTAAAGGTATCTCAGAAAAGTGAGGGTGCCAGTTATCGTCATGTCACGTTAGAGTAAATTGGCGAAGACTCATGGAATGTTCGAAAAAAAACAACATAAGCAGTGAAATTGCATGATTTCTCGTGAAGCTGTGAAAAAAGAAGGTATAATAAGAATAAAAAAATCAAGTACTGACTCTTTTAGACCCTCACCCAACTGTACTCGTGTCATCATAGCTGTACTGACCAAGCTCCTCTTCATGTAGACACAAACACACAGACAGTTGGACGGACGGGATTTCGATATGAAATCATAATAAGAGAGCTTGGTAAATACGCCAATCTAATTGAAATCATCGAGTGGTTGGAGGGGTTGGGAGAGGGGGGTGAATAGTGACTAGAGAGAGACAGGAACTCCTCTATAAGCCAAGCTATATTGAGTCAGGAGACTGGCCCCGACATGTAAACACTTGGGGACTCTATATCTCTGACCGCCTGGACGCCAATCAGTGAAATAGCTATGACCATCTCTCTCTCTCTCTCTATCTCACTTTCTCTCTGACCAAGGCGCGGGGTGACAGACGAGGATGGATTGACGTATAGTCGGATGTTAGTGGTGAACAACGTCGCTTACTCGGGTGAATTCTTAGGAGCTATTTCGCAAAGAGGGTTGCATCTTAACTTGACTCAGCTAAGCACTCAAGTACTAGCACACTTATGGCCAGTTTCATAGTCAAATTTAGTACGCCTCAAGTGCGACGCTACACTAAATACAAGATGGCACCTACCTAAACTCGAATGGAATGGGCCGTTCTCGCATAAGAAACTGGCCCATTCCATTCTGGTTTAGGTAGGTGTCGTCTTGTATTTAGTGTAGCGCCGCACTTGAGGCGTACTAAACTTGACTATGAAACTGGCCCTTAGACGCCAATGTACAAATTAGAAAGAGAGGGAAGAAAATGAACAATTCAACCCTTTGAGATCTCTTGTTCATCTGCTTATAACACTTCCCCTCTTCCACTGACGAGTATACGCACTCACTCTATGATTTACTACTTCCTGCCAGGATGAAGATTAAAAAAGTCAACGGAAGCATGATTATGTACATCTAAATTATGAAACAAGAAACAAATCTTTTTGAAATGCAAGTCAATGCTTTTCAAGAGCAAATAGTAGGGTGAGTGGGTAGAATCGTCATAGGAAGAGGGTAAGTGTTATCAGCAGATAAACAAAAGGCTTTGCAGAGTGAACATACAGTTTTATTTCCTCTCTTTCCATTTCGTACATTTATATCGGAATTTAATAGTACTTAAAGTGCTTGGGTGCTTCAAGTAAGATGTAGCTCATTTCGCAAAATAGCTTAATCTCAAGTAAATGTAAAAGGTAAAATTCCCGTTTCTCTCTATATATATTAATATCATTAAATAGCTGTCACACACATAGAGTATAGAAACAATTCTTTTGTACTGTTACACACACACACACACACACACACACACACACACACACACACACACTATGTTTGGAGTACATTACCTCCTTGCAAAGTATGAATATTGTGTTTGTATAGAGGCTTTTTTTTCAATGGCCACTTTATTTGATCGTGTTTCTATTTTACTAAAAGCGAATGAGGCAATAAATCAGGATGAGTAGCTTTGGGGATGTCAGTTTCAGAAGCACGTTAAGAGAAAGAGGAATGCATATAGGAATAGAGAGACAAATAACAGATGGACATGAAACACACAAAGACAGAGAGAGGGAAGGGAGGGGTTGTTTAGGTTAACTGAAAATTATGGGTGAGAGAGACTCAAAAGAAGGAAATATGTTATTATTTTTTGTACCTATTGTCAGGACAGAAAAAAACATACAATATATATCTGTTATATTAAAAACATTGCTATTTTTTTTTCTCACTACAAGAGTCTAGCTTTACCATCACAGTAAATATTCATGAAATACATTTGTTAAAAGAAGAATGATGATTTATATTACATTTTTCATGTTTTTTGATATTTTTTTTAACACCGCGGTGTTTTAACCTTTTTTCCACTCCATACATTTTATGAATGAGGTTTTTCTTTCTAGAAAAAAAATAATGGCAAATTTACATTTCATAGTTTTGAAGTGGAAGAATCACACATACATTTTTATTCAAAATATTAACAAAATATATTTGAAGACACCGTGTTGTTTCTACCATATTTGGACCACAGCGGACCTATACTGTGAAAACCAATAGTAATACATCCCTATTGACTGTTTATAATTTTATATTTGTCACCGCGTCTCATGACCCACTCGTTTTGAAGACATATGGACTAATTACAATAATATGTTAGGCATAGAAAAGATTGAATTTTAAGGACGTGTGCCCATATTTGTGTGGTGGATGAGTGTGAAAACCACACACTCGGTACACTAAGCCGAGATTCTAATCCCTGACCTCACCTTCACCGAAAAATCAAACTAGATAAGACTGACATTCAGCCCACGTGCTCACTGGTGTGGGTTTGTCGATAAAATTCGACCAATGATGGTGATAGTGCTTTTTACTTTCTCACTGAGATTTGGGTAGAGAGAGTATTGTGATCATAAAAAAAGTCAAATTTGAAATTTTGATGGATGTTGACCTACATAGCCCACTGATATCGAAAAAGCAGTTTTCACAATGCCGTCTGTCTATATGTGGGTTTGTGTCTGGGTTTATAGTCTGAACCATTTTACAGTACTAATCTTGTTGAAACTTAGTATATAGGGTTTTCATAATATTCATCTGAGGAATTTGTAGAATTAGATATCCAACCCTAATATTAAGGGTATGTCGCTTCCCGTCCCTCCCTACCCATTATATATATTTTTATATATATAATATATATATATATATATGGCGATCTGTCAGGAAACCTATTAAAGGGTGGAGCTGTCGAGTAGGAGCGTTCAAAATAGTCAAAACTCGTTGTGTTGATGGATTTATTGTAGACTTTTTTTTTTAGCGCTACCTCTTACTACCCTTTTCGGGCTATAGGTTTATATACTAATTACGCTAATGGGCTAGGGATTATTAAGGCTTAATTTATATGAAATGCACCCTCATTTGCGTAGAAGTAGAGTGGATTTTTTTTTAGGGGAAACCCCCCTCAATGCACCCAACCGGGATTGAACCCCAAGCTTCCCGCAGTTTAGTTTAACACGAGAGTAGCGCGTTAGACCACGTGGCCACCGAAGTGGGTTATTATAGACTTGAGTACATATTGTGATGTACGATAGCTAATTGGTAAAATACTACGAAAGCTATATCCAAAGAGGTTATTATAGTACACAGTCCTTGAGTACCCTACATCGGTGGTCTGCTCCACCTCATCCTGGAAAAGAACTACAATCTATCAAAAACCTCTTAACACCATCCGTAGACTCTCCAAAAAACAAGAATCCTTTGTCCTCGCTTCACTCTTTTACTTATAGCTTAAAAAACGTATCATACTTATTGATGTTTTGTTAAATGTAATTTACCGGTATGTGACTATACACAAGCAAAGCTGACTTTCAATACATATGTGTAAACTTATTGTGGACTGTTCTGAATAGCTTGGTTTACTGAGGCTTTCTTTATTACGAGGGAACTATGTCTCATATGTATCGATATTACTAGACACTGACAGGTAGGTTACTAAAGGCCCAAAAGAGAAAAAAATAGATTTTCTCAAAATCGGCTATAACGTTTTTGATTACAATTTGTATTTATGAACAGTTGAACATTAGAAAGAAAATGGTTTATCGCCAAAATGGCCTATCGCATTTTACAGTAAAATAACTTAGAGGATACTTTACATGAGCGGATATCTTCAATTTTAATCATATCTCTGCAACTCTTTGAGATACGAAATAACTTACAGTTGAAAAGTTTTTGTCCTATTAAAAAATAAAAACAAACTTTTATTTGAAATATGTTTTATAGACCCAATAGTTAAGGAGCTATTGGCGAATATATTTGTAAAATGAGCTTTAAAATAATGGTTGTTTAGCTCTTAATATGTTTTTGTAAAACTGTATATTATTTCATTTATGCCTTATCAGGAAATGTTTCTGCAACAATGTATATTTTTCATTTAAAATATCTTCTTAGTTTTGAGTAAATATCTCAATTTTTAGGTAAAGGATCAAGAAACCGTAAAATTTATTTTTAGAAGGCAGATTAAAAAAATTGTTATAGGACTTAATCTAGGCCATGAGTAAGGGTCAGTTTATTGAAATAAATTCACCCACATTAGTGTGGAAAAAGGATTATAAAAATCGCAATGAAAATCGCCTGTGTAAATATAATAACCCTTAGTACATCCTTCTGGGATTCGAACAATGACCTCCACGTCAACAACGTTGAACAAGTGCTTTTCAAATCAACCATTTATAGTCATACTTCACATCTCCCTGCAAATGTGGCTCGGTGGTCTAAGGTGTTAGACTTGCATTGACACTATGGCTCCCAATGAAGGGTATGTCGAGGTCAAATTCCCAGCCGTGTTCATTGAACAAGAATTTAAATTTGTTTTTTAACTCCACCCTACATACTAACTCAGATGCATTTCCCTACAGTTGCCCCTCCTCATTAAAATCGATGACATTATTTTTGAATGACCCACATGCTATATATACTACCCTATTTTTATAGGTTTATCTGTCCATCATTAATCCAAAGATTATTTAAAATATTAACGTTTTTAATAACTTCAAGTGTGAAATTCTATCCTAGCTCATGAACTGACGGAGGAAAGAGGCACTTGTTCAACAGAGGACGCGAGGAACACAAACGAATATTTGAGATTCATAGCACTCCAAGAAAAGAAAAAAAAACTGCCAGCATTTGTCCCACATCCCAACACTCAAAAATATGATCTCAGATCAAACCCCCACCACCTCCCACTCCCTCTCTTACTACTTCCTCCATCTCGAGAAGATATGGAATGAAAGGCGTCACGGAATTCTCGGAATGACACCGGCGGACGAAACGTTTCCGTCAAAACCAGGAGAGAAAAAAAAGACTAGGGAAAAATTCAATATCGCGTCAGAATTGGCAGGAGAAGGATGGGGGCTGTGAAAGGAGAGGGGTTCTAAGGGTAAGGTACTAGAAGAGGGTGGTTTTTGAAGATCACATTCCATCAAATCAATACGTCATTGCTGGCGGGGTTGTCTGGATACGGAACATGGGCTCAGGGTATGAATTGTGTGAAATTCTCCCACCAAGAAACAGGGGGTTGGGGCGGTATTGGTGGGGTGAGGGGGTTTAGAGTATGAGGGAGAGGAAATTCAAGGGAAGGAACTATGTATGACGTCATAGTCACTTGAGAAGTTCACTAGTTTGGACGTGTTGTTAATCATTTCTAGAGATCATTTATGATTGGTATATAATTTGTGTTGTACTCACCTCACCAAATTTGGATCCACAGTTGGTAGTTTTTTTGTG
>CABEEJ010000001.1:1006655-1033172 GCA_901482245.1 Timema douglasi | reverse complement strand
TTTTTTTTTTTAATCTCTGGCCACTCATTAAGTTTTGCTGTAGTAATATAATATATTAGGCTGTCAAAATACATTCCTTAAACTTATTTAGAAACCTAGATCTGTGTGTCTTTTAATAAAACAATTTAATTAGTAATGTTTAATTTTGAACTATTATTATTTTTAACTCTTGACACATAAATAGCTATATTGTTTAAATGAGTACAAAATAAAAATGCCAAGCCAAGTAATCTTCCCTAATTTTTCCTATTTTTATCACTCAGAAAATGAACACGCAGCAAGTAGCAGCATGTTGGTACTTGTTAAGAAAATGGCGAAATATAAGAAATATAAGATTCTGGATGCATCCTATGATACAAACGCACAATAAAAACGGATTGCTTGCAATATTTTATCCATATTTTAGGCCATCTGTAGACTTTTTTTTAATCACACAAGGATATATGTACTTTCCTTTGATGAACACTTGCTTTAATTGCAATACTCAGTGGAAAAATATTATTGTATGTTGGAAAAACACGTTTGGTGCGTAAACAACATTGACAAACTTATCACGAGCTATGTCTGGAGATGACTGCCATATTTTCGCTTGCATCCATTACTGTCTCCAGCCGTGTGGCCTGGGTCAGTTTTTTTATTCAAGCCATATATTTCTCACTACCAGACTGCTAGGCCTGTCGTAGCTTGATAGGCCTTATAATCTAACGTAAGACCAGGACAGACACAGCATTCAGTTCCTGGCCGTTAATTCGTCACTATGAAAAGGTGAGCCCATATTATACCAAAGATACACTTTTCAGCCATTCCGGGAATTGAAACCATGACCCTTAGCTCAGTAGACCTACATGCTAATGACTGAGCTAAGGTGTCGGATTGCTACCTACCATATGATCATGTGTAATCATCCATTCGCGAGCCGGACGCCTGCACGCCCCCGAGTATCCCAGTGGCCGCCGCGACTGACTGGCCGCTGCAGCTAAATGCGCACTGTCCAATAACCATACGCATTCTCACTGGACGCGGGCGACCAGGTCGCCTAGTGCAGTGCTACTTAAACTTTACCGTGTGGTGGACTGGTATATTTTGTCAATTACACCCAAGGACTTGCTTGGTGGAAAGTTAATAGCTTATGGGGGACAAATTAAAAATATTATGTTTTACAGAAGCACAGTTTTATTGATATTAAAGACAAAATAATATAACACTTAATGGGACAAATGAGGTTGACTTATTTTTGCACATTATATCAAGCTGGGACTCTATTTTGGACAGTGCCACTCAATGGACAGTGAATATCCGCACCATCACGTTGTTTCGTCTTAATTACACCCGTTGTAGATAAACCAGTCTTGCAAAGGTAAGCTGAGGAAAATGGTAAAAGAATTTTCATTGCAATTTCACTAAGATCTGAGAATTCTGTTTTCACTTTTATCCAGAAGGCAGCAAGTGAAGTTACACTTTGGAAATAATTGTTCAAATGTTCATTAACAGCTAGGTCAATCAGGTTCTCTTTTATGTTAACAGGCATCTCAATATTCCATGTCATAAACAGATTTTGATCCTCTCCTCTTCTGTGAAGTAGAAATCAAACCGCTCTACTAAATTTGTCATATGATGAAAAGTGACAATGCGCAAAGATGTTATATCCAGATCCTCACCTCCTTCACTAATAGTATCAGCCAAATGGTGAAACATGTCATAGTAATCCCTTGAAACTTTAGTATTCCATGTTTTCAGCTTTCCTTTCAACCCTTTTATTTTGTCTGCCATTGTAAAACAAAATGATATTCTTCTCTGCATGGACGTGCCAAGTTAATTTAGAATTGAAAATATATCTGTCAAATAGGCCAGTCTAGCTATCCAATTATTGTTTTGAAACAGTTCTGACCAGGCAGGATTCCTTCTTTTAGAAACTCGGCAAACTCATTCCTCAGCTCAAATATTCTTGACAGGACTCTTGACAACCAACGTACATTGACATGCAATAGTAGCTGTTTATAGTCAGCCTCCATATATTGGAAGAATGCCGCAAACAATCTCGAATTCAAAGTGTTTTCCTTTACGTGGTTTAAAATTATTATTTTCACTTCAGTGAGAAGGTTGTTCAGCTCTGTCGACATTTTATTTGTGACGAGACTTTCTCTGTGAATAAAACAGTGTGTAGATTTGCATTCAGGTGCGAACGGCTTAATCTGGGCACTCACTCCAGAATGTCTCCCTGTCATTACTGCAGCACCATCAGTACATATGCCTACACAAAAGCTTGAAATCAAATCCACATCTACCGATAATGTAATCACTTAACATCTTGAAAATGTCATAGCTATGTGTGTTTGTTTGCAGTGAAACGGAAAAAAATTATTATTCCTTCAAATCACCTTCATACTCATAACACACATACACCACCAAAATTGCTATATTAGCCACACCAGTGGATTCATCAAGCTTCAAAGAGAAGTACTTTACAAATTGAAGCTGTTCTATGAGCTGTTCTTCATATCGTTGGCAAGATAATGAATTATTCTAACTTTACGAGAGTGGAACCTGAGCAACTTTCTTCGCCGCTGTCTCATCTAATATTTCAAAGCAAACGTCATAAATACAAACCTTCACAAGGTTTTCGCATATTATGTATGGTTTTATTGCCTTAGCAACCCGAAAGGCGACTTTATATGAGGTGCGTATAGCATTACTATTTTTGTGTGATCATTAAATACTCTTTTTTGTCGGGTTTTAAAATTAACACACTTTCTCTGAAAAAAAAAACTTTTGGCCTTGAAGGCACAGCTTTGTTTTCTATATTTAAATGCCGTTTCAACTTGGAGGGCTTCATCGCATTGTTGAACAAAACGTTTCCACAAATAACGCATTGAGGTTTTGTTATTTCCACTATCATCCATGCTAATAAAACAGAATTGAATATAAGAGGGATCATATTTACGAGTAAAGTAAGAACGACTTATTTTGGGCGATTATGTTTTTTTTATTAGTTCCACCAGCTAATTACTCGAGCCTAAAGAACCAGAAACAATTATATGCTGTGTATATGGATTGAATGACTGTTATTCAAACAAAATGACTTGTATTTTTTAAACTGTTCATAGAGCTTTTAAATTGAATTAACTTGTAATTTTTTTTTGTCATGGTTGCTGATCATGGACCGGCTCTCACAAGCCCACGGGCCAACACTGGTCCATGGACCACCATTTGATTAGTACTTGCATAGTGTGTGGTGGTCCTTACTATTTTGGAAACTTAAAATAAAGTAATGCTTATTAATGAATATATATTTTTTGTTTTCTTCTACAAATAAATTTAAAAATACATCACTATATATCAATTTAGACAAGTTTATCAAAATATCAATCATAAACTATTTTACTTGTAAGAATTTGAGGACATAATATTTGTACAACCTAACCATGATGCTTTTTCAAAATTTAAAACTTTTGTACAGAAGATTTTTTTTAGCAAATTAACTGTCCCATCAAAGCACGCCTATTAGTTAAAAACAAAAGGTAATGTTTCTTCGATAGGCTTTGTTTTATTTCTGAAATTTTAATTTTGAAATAGTAAAATTTGAAGAAAGCATTAGGGACACTAATCATGTAGTCCAATAGGCCAGAGCAATGCCTACCCTTCCTGTAGTAGATCTTCTTTTAAATGAATGAAATAAATTCGCCATAAATGAAATAATTGATGTACAGTATTAATAAATGAGCTGATGGGCTTGTCAAAGAACTAGACTAATATTCATGTATATTTATGTATCTGTAAATTAATTTAAGATATATTCATAAATCTATATATAAATGAAATATGATAATGCAGATATAAAGTAAAGGCCTATCACCCACCACGTATATAATTTTAAAAGTTTCATCTTCAGAGAACAACTTATCACCATGTACCATTATCAAGATCTGCATGATGAGGGTTTCTAACAAGATTGTAGTCGCCCCCACCCCCCCCAAAAAAAACCCCAACACTTTAACAAAAAAACGAAATTATAAATAAGTTCTGTCCTTCCTCGTCATTGTAAAATACTACCAACAAACCATCCAACCATCATTTTCAAAATTTAGCTACCCTAGTATTATAGTCTCATATAATATATAACTGATATATATAATATTTACACACACATATATATATAACCGATCTGCTGCAGAGGATGAAATCATCCCAGATCAGCTAGTCCTGCATGAGTTTTCTTTTTTTCTTACGTAAGTAAGTGATCTAAATGAAGGAATTGGTACGTATATGTTTATGAACAATATGTAATTGCTGATGAATCAACACGCCTATGTAAATTTGGATGAATTAATATGTAAGTGTTGATATATGATGAATTAGTATATATATTTTTATCATCGCATCTTATTACCGGTTCAAATTGTGCACATACATGTGTATGGTCATTACTCTAGTGTGGTAGTAGTTAATGATGAAGGAAGCTACTCGTGTCTGCGTGAAAGTAGCGTGGAAAGCTATTTAGTAAAAACTACCCTCAGTAGAACCGACTGGGATTCGAACCACAATCCCCTTATAATCAGCAGTCCAGTCAGTCTAATATGAAAGTCACGCCTTATATTTTTCGGCCACTAGAGCAAGTATAAATCAATATATAAATGTTATTAAATCAATATGTAAGTGTTTATTGATCAGTATCATATAATTGGTAGCTAATCAGTATATAAATGTTGATTAATAACTTTTAAATATTAACGAACCTTTATGCAAACTACCTCTGATGATGTAATGAGTTAGGAGAAACCTACCCCTCTAATCGTATTGCTAACCCTTTATCTGGCCTCAGAATGTTTGTCCTTCTGAATAATTGACGCGGTTACTTCAAGATCTTTAGATCCCGAGAAACCAATGTTTTATGTCTTCACATCCAAGCACTTTTATTTCTTCCATTTATCTCGCAACCCCTCCGAAACCACCAATCTTACACCCTACCACCACCTTCTTCAACAAAACCTACAATTTCTACTGTGCTCAGCGTTTTTATATAGTTTTTTTTGGCTACCTCTTTTTATACATTGCATCCATTATTTATGAGTTGGTGGAAAAGTGGTTTATATATCCGATAATCCAAAAGTTGAGATTACTTCTTATTTTAATTAGACCATTCGTAAGATTGGTGGTGTAAGTTTAAAAAGTAATTTATAGGGGTGATATAGGAAACGCGAGAAAAGATAAGTGTTTTGGCAGTTTTTATACCAAACATAACTTTGGTCAAAAAAAATAAAAATAGTGCTTTAATACAACCGAAGAGATTAATTTTATTCACATGACTACCTCAACAGTTATTGAATATCTGTTAAGGTGTGTCCTAGAATTAAATGACAACTTTTTCTCTTTATTAAAAAAAGTCTGTCATCCAATTCTGCCATGCTCTTGATATTCAAGAACTGCTGATGTAATCATGTGAAGACCATTAAACTCTTATATTTTTACTCAAGCAATATTTTATTTATTTTGGCCAACAAATGTTTTGCTATAAACATTGCACAAGTACTGCCCTTTTCGTGTGTTGCTACATACCCACCTCAAGAAATCGGCTAAATTTGATACATCTTAGATACTGTCAGAGATATTTTTTTGGTTTTGTCCATTATTTGTATGTGACTTGTCTTTAATGAATATTAAGGCATAGTAAGATATTTAAAATAAGTCATTTTTTTGTTTTTAATATATGGATCGAATCTTAAGTATTACTGTATCAATATCACATAATATATTAGGCTAGTATGATTATAGCAATTAATTCTTAAGCACCCTACTTCAATGGTCGAATAGTCTAAGACGTCACTCTCGTTTTAGACTGGTCTGCTGATGATGGGGAAATCAGGATTCAAAATACATTCAGGTGTAGTGAGTATGGTTTTTCATAAATTGTTTCCCATTATCCCTCCACGAAAACGATTATTTCTCACTCCCTGGATACGCATTTCAAACAACATCGTTATAGCCAATTTTTCGAATCCAGGAAACACCACTCATTTGTAAACTACTATTTAATAAATTGTTACCCAATAATCAAGTAAACAGTTTTATTTGAGAGGTAAGAAACTCACTGGACCTCCAATTTAAACGAAATCGTTAAGAACCATTTTCGAAAAACTAGGAACTAAAAAAAAAGCACTCGTTTATAAACTACCCTTAATTTGAGGCATACGGTCAAATTCATAAACACACCCAGAGCTACTGACCTATAACATCTATTTACGAGTATCAAGTTTGAACAAAATCCGTTAAACCACTTAAGCTGTGTGACCAAGGACAGACAGAATTAAAAATCCACCTTTTTTGGGTTCGGATGCATATAAAACGTAAAAACTCAACATAATCTCAAAGTTGAAATATTTCACGATTTAAATAGGCCTATTTTCTCTTGATATGAGAAAGTAAAAAGGTGTATTTCTGAATCAACCAGAAAACTTAGGCACATGCGAGTTAACCTAAATGACAACATAGGGAAATTAACTTAAAAATTTACCAGAAAAATGTGCTTAAAATGACACCTTTTTTCTTACCTTTTATCTCAAAATTTATTTTAAACGTTCATTGTCGTGCCAATACTTCTAACTTTGAAAATATTTTTATGTTTTAACACTTTGTTGATTATGTTTAACTCATGAGTTACTAAAAACTTTGTCAAAAAATTTAAGGGCTGAGAAAGTTAATTATTGCGGTTTAAACTATCATGGACACAAGAGTTACTAACAACTAAGGGATGGGGGTGCGGTGGGGGGGTCAAGGGGAGTATTAATAATAAAGGCTCTAAATAAAGATGGAAAATCATACTGTAAGGCAGTGTTTCTCAAATGTAGGACCACTAAATGGAAGTTATCAGCACTGGGGGGCCACTGGAGCCCTGGAAGTAGGGTTTGGGGGTAGAAGGGTAAAAATGTATGTACAATTGACATATTTAGGCAATTCTATTTTACGACTGTGAATATAAGAAAACAATTCATTTATTTAATGAAATGTTGAACCAAAAAATATGATATAATTTCATTTAATTCCGTTAGCTATATTTAACATTTCTAACCTCATATTTTTTGATAAATAATTGTTCGGGTTTCTTGAATCAAGACTGGTAGTTAGTTGTACGTTTATATGTGGCATGTGTCTAGCGAAGAAATAAATACCTATATTTTAGTATGGATTTCTCATATTTAATTTTCAGAATTCTGAGAGGTTGTATTATACGTGATAAACATTATTTAATTCCTTTCTATTACGAAACTTTATGGGATCATGCGGAACACTCGATAAGATATCGTGGACCACACTTTGAGAAATACTGCTGGAAAAGGGGGGGAGGGAGGGGGACCTCAGTATTCCTGATTGGGATTCAATTCCTAACTTTTTCATCAAAGGTGACCAAGTGCACCTTTTTATTAATAAAAAAGGGATTATTCCACTATCATGATAAAATATTGACCTACATACTTTGTATTAGATACCATTATAGCATTAAAAATAATATGTTCAGAGATTTAGTCGCTTCTTACATCAAATCCCGGAAAGGGAAAAGCTAAATCCATACTAAGCATTTAATTTACGAAGCTGTAGCTATTTGGGTTTTTAACCAAGTTTGGTATTTCGCTCCCTCGACATTTTTATTAAAGCAAGCCATGATGTACACTTACAACGAGCAAAATGGCCTTACACAATTGAGAAACTTTCTCATAGCTTGTCACTCCTTAACACTCGATGGGGTTTTTTTTCCCAAAAGTAATATTGATAGATAAAAAAATGTGAACGAATATCAGCTGGAAAACAATTAGAATCGAAAAACATTGTGAGAGTGAATGGTGAATTTTTATTTAAAAATACAATTTATACATGAAAAAACTCAAGCTTAAATTTTGATATTTGATATGTTCAGGCATCATTCGGCTCTCCGGGAATGTTTATTGACTTAAATGTCGGAACATCTATTTTATATCACATCAAAGAGAGTGTGTTATAAGAAATTTAGCAATCTTGGGGGAACCCCTTTCCTCATTTACTGCTTCATTTTTAAAATTTAAGGATCAAACTTTAATGGTTGTTTGGGGTGGTTCTCATATTCGCCTTACAAATTACAGTTTTGGGAATTTTGTATGCCCCCATTTCCCCATACCACTACCCAACTCGATGGTATAGTTGTCAGTGAACCTGGCTACGAACCTAGGAGTCCCAGGTTCATTTACCGGATGATACAATGGGTATTTTTCCCAAAAGGGGAATTATCCCAACAGTCATCAGGATCTAGGCAATTAGGCTTAAGCTAGGTTTAAGATCACTCTTGGCTCCATATCTTCATAATCACTATGATCACATCAGCTCATTGTGAGTACGACGTGAAACCACCTCCGAGATATACCCTGATCAACGTTCTGTGGCACCAGTATGCTAAAAGTTTACACACACACACACAGAAGGTGACCACACTAGATGATATAGCTCTCCCGGTCAAATATGGCATACGCTCAAAAATCCCCCTTTCTAAATACTATATTTAAAATTAATTTTAATTTTGGAGGATTCCTCTACATTCCTGACAAATTTAAATTTTATTCCTTGAAAAAATTCTTCTTTTTTACCTGACCTCTTACCCTCAATCCTATTTCCTCAATTTAAAATATTCCTATTTTATGGCTATTTGGAATGGTCTTTATACCTTCTCGTCGAATTTCAGTTTTATGCCAAAGAATTTAATTATAAACCCCCTCCCCCTTATTCCATCCAAAAAAACTCCTTATAAATTTCAAATTGTATAATGAATATGGTTATCTGGTGTTGTTTATTTCAACCTGCCTGCCAAATTTAAATTTCCTGCCAAACTTAAAAATGTGTGCTTTGGTTTAGGCACTCGCCCTCGCCCCCTCCCTATTTTGCAAAGTCACAATTAAAAAACTAGTAGATTCAGCTCTTATTATTTGTTTGGTGTGTTCTTTTATCTGCTTGCCAAACTCCAGTTTTTACCATTGCTGGTAAGTAATTTATTAATAGTTTTTGAATTTTTGAGCACCCTTAACCCCTTTTCTCCTATTAACTATTTCAAATTTCAAATTTTTAAGAAGTGTTTATCTATCTGGACTTGTCTCTCTAACTTTCTGCCAAATTTTAATTTTTTACTTAATCTTAAAAGTATTTTTAAAATTCTAGGCCACTCCCCTCTCCATTAATAAGATTACATTTTGGAATTTCCCTATTTTAGATTTTTCTGACTATATGATGCAGTCCCACTACCTTCAAGCCAAGAGAAATTTCAAGTTTACAGGCCCATGGTTTGGTAAAATACGGTAATTAGTGGGCCAGTGAATCTCACACTTATTTACCCCTCGTCACACTCCCCGGATATGACATTTGAAAATCCCTCAACGTTATTTTACAATTTTCTCTAAGGGAACCTTCATTTGAAATTTCAAGGTTCTATATCTGCTGGTTGAAAAGATAAATCAGCGAATTTTGAAAACCTTCAATCTTCTTTTTTATCCCTTAGAGGTCCAATTTCGCAAAATCCCGTCTTATCTATGTCTATGGCCTAAAAGAAAACTTCACATCAAATTTAAAGCTTTCAGGCCCAGTGTTTGGGAAGATCCGATCATGAGTAAGTGAGTGAGTGAATTTTACCTTATATATATAATAGGCAAATAACTAACAAACAGGGTGACAAATGAAGAAATCCTAACAAGAGTTGATGAGAATAAAACAATTTTGGATGTGATTCTTCGGTACAGATCAAGCCTGATCAGACACATGCTTGGGAGGAACTGTCTGTCTTTCGAACGTCATAGAAGACAAGGTTGATGGGAGAAGGAGCTTAGAGAGGAGGATGATTCAAATAATGGATTATATGAATTTCCGGAAGCAGTAAGAGGAGGTAAAGGACAGGATGCATTGGTGATCTAAGTTCACTGATAAGAGGAATAAACCTGTCATAAGACAAAAAACCTAATAAATAATAATGATGATGATAGTCTAACCCAATATTAAGGAATCGTAATCCTGAAATCACATCACAAATAAACTGAAATATACTATCACTCAACCAATACGTAAAACTATTTAATGAAGAAAAATGAATAATTGTAATCTGTGTTGACATTGCTAATACTACTGACTCTATAGTACCATATTAGGTAATATCGTGCTTTTATTAGAAAAGTGAGATAAAAAGAGGATGACATATGGTTGACAATAAATCATCATTTTACTTCAAGGAAGAATGACTTGATAATAAAACTGTTCTAACTATTTTCCAGAACGTTGACAATATTGGCGTATAGATGATATTAATAATATTGTGTTTTGTTTTTATCAACGTACACCCGCCAATAACGCCTTATGTACAAATTTTAATCATTCTTCTACCTATCAAATAAAACATTCGACGTTTTGAAATAACTTCTGTTTAACCAACTGGCACTTAATTATAATTAATATTATAGTTTCAAAACACAAGAGTACGGAAATTTTCCCCTTTTATCAGAAGAAAAATCTCTCTATGTCTCATTTACTAATCCCAAGAGAAAAACATTTTATTTTAGATAGAGCTAGCAGTCGATAATTTACATGCCTTCATATTCTTCTTCTTCTACTACAGAGCCTGGTTATTTGTGATCAGGAACCCTGCCTCTACCATGGGGGGAACCCTTTTATTTTTTTAATATAAAATGATGTTAATATAATTCTTAAATATTAATTTAAAGTTAAAATTTACGGCGAATCAATTAAATGAAGTAAAAAAAAAACAGCTGGAGTGGTGACTATGTGGCCGTATAGGCCCCAGGGAAGTAAAATTGGAGCCCCAAACTTAAAATAAATATTTTTTTTCCCCCAACGTTTTAATATATTCATTTTTTATTTAAAAATGTACTGTTAAAAGCTCAACACCAAAGGTATTATTTAAATAATGAATTATTATTGTCTTAAGAATAAATTAGATTTGTATACAAGAGTAACCCGAATTAATTGGTTTTTAGCTATAAGGAAAGAAAATAAGGTCAAAATATTAAAGATAGGTACATTTTTATTTTGTTTAAAAATATTCATAAATATATTTCTGGAGGCCTATGGTCATTGGCCCGTCACCACCCTTTCCTCTTTTAAATCAGGGCCTGCATTAACTCGCAATGTACTTGAATGGTTACGGATCTTGATTTCTCGTAAAAGTTGACTGAAACTATCAATTTGAGAATTCAACGTGTTAGGATACGTGACTACTAGTATAAATCACACATTTTGTAAAAGAAGAAACAAATTATCAATCTATCAAATTGTTGTTTTTTTTTGCAAAAAGAAATCTATATTTATTTAATAAAATCTCTTTTAGAGCTATTTGGTTGGGAATTATTTGAAAATAGTCAACATAGATCTTTTTTTTCCTCCCACGAATGTCATCGACTCTACGTTTGACGTAATATTCACATGCTGTCAATGTGCTGTCAAATCTTTTAATCTGTTCATAAACCGCCATAGCGAGTCAAAGTAAATACTGGCATTTCCTCCCCCAGCCCCTATCACACACACAATCGAAAACTTTCCTAGAGTTATTTAAAAAAAGCGTACAAGTCACCAAACTTTAGTTATATCCAAATTAATATGTTGAAAAAAGGTAGTATGTAGACAGTCGCACTTTGAATACATGCATACATTACATACATACAATTGCATTACATTACATTATATTATATAGATACAATAAACAACAACGTTGTACTTAATCCATACTCAAAAACTTTCTCCACACTTCCCTATCCTTGCAACTCCCTTCACTTCAACGACGTCCATACACAGAGTCATACATCCTCTTTTATTCTTAAATCTCTCTATGAATATCTTTCCACACATTCAAATAATGAATTAGGTCGTATTAAAATAAAATAGAAAAAAATCATTATATTCCTACACACACTATATATATAGTAAATATATATATTATACATTATTTGTATTATATATATATATATATATATTGTGGGCTGAAAGATATATGGTGGGGAGTGGATAGAACTCGCTCAAGATAGGGATAGGTGGCGTACTTTCGTGAGTGCGGCAATGAACTTTTGAGTTCCTAAAGCCATATAGTAAGTAAGTATAATATATTGTTTGTGCTAAAAATCGATTTTCAACCGCATTGGTAGGCACGCGAACTAAGTTTGAAGCTCGTCTATAATCTGATTTTCATAGGAAGCCCGTTATTTTATTAACAGCTGTAAGCCGTGTTGCTACAATGGCGAAATTAAAAATATTACACTTTGTATTTATATTATTATAAGTCCGTTTGAGTTGAACAGTAACCCATAAATAAGTACTATTGAATACTAATCTCTTAGATGAATTTTATAATAATAATAATTATTATTATTAGCACCGCGTCTTACTACCCGTTCGGGTTATACGCACTTACGCTAATGTGTAATGGTAGTTAATGTGTAATGGTAGGGTGATTGTTAGATGAAATGGAGGACCTACAGTTTAACGTGGAATCCGAACCACGGTGGAGGCCTGGCATAATTTTATAATTAATAAATTAAATTAGACATGTTTCTAGAAAGCCAAATTTTAGTGATTTTTCAATTAACGACGGTAGTTGAAAATGGGATATCTTTAAAAATCAGGATTCACTATTAATGGGAATAACCGGACTTAAATCCCGTCTGGATATACTAAAAGTGTTGAAATGTGTTCAGAATTGGACCGTAGTTCCGACACGGTAAAAAATAGACTCCCTCAAACACCCCTGAGTTAGCCACTTGTTGTCCTCAGTCCCCCCTCCACATCCTATGGAAGATGATCAACTCTTCATCTACGCGGGACTCAATAAACGCTGGCTGTGTTATCAGGGCTTCTAAACGCTTGCACGTAGATTCATAAGCTCCACACGCACGCGAGTGTGTGCGTGTGTGTGTGTGTGTGTGTGTGTGTGTGTGTAAGCTTCCCTGTCATACAACGGTGCTGTGTTCGCGCGGCTGAGAGAGCGTGTTATCTGCGACCCACACCAGGTAGCAGCACTGACACGCGGCCTTGCCAATATTTCATTGGTATGGGAGGGCGTTCAGAAGGTTGGTGGTGTGTTTACGGGAGGAGGGATATGTGCAGGTTCTGTATCACTTTGTTTGTCTTCCTCTCCTGTACACATTCACACCCTCCACACCACACATATTCTTCAATATTCTACTAATTTAATCTTTTTTTTTAATATTGGAGATGTATTATCGTGCCGCGGTGTATGGCATTTGATAGATTACTGTTTACTAAAAATTTTAATTTTTTTTATTATCTCGCTCTATTTGTTTTGTTACCAGTTTTTTTCTTCTTTTGATACGAACCCTCATCTCCCAACCTCCCCCCTCTTTCTACATTGATTTGGTCGGGAATAAGTGGTGACGTCAGGTTAACATCATTGCCTACTTTGGTAAATTCGAAAATATTTTTAGAAACGAGCTTAACTTGATGGACTTAATAAGCACCATCACACCTAGACGCTAATGTATCGAATATAAATAGGGGGTAAAATAAGAGCGGTGCACACGAATTGGTGAGCAACTAATAATGGTGCACACGAATTGGAGAGCAATTAATACCGGTGACCACGAATTGCGGAGCAACTTATCCGACCTCGGTAATACCTTTACGCGAACTGCGGCGTAAGAATTAAATCCACAGTGACTTTGTTCAAAATGGAACATGGAGGTTAGGTTAGTCTAGGTTAGGTTAGGTTGAATTAGGTTAGGTTAGTAGTTGAATGGGATTACAGGTTGTTCCAATATTCGTGTGGACCGGTTGACTGTTAGCCCTAATTGAATGTCTGCTGACAGATATACCTTATTCCGCAATTTGAGTGCACCCAATAAGAGTATCTCACCATACGAGGCCCCTTAATTACCAGCTAACAGCATTCCTACTCATCCACTGACTATTACACATACTCACGCTACTAATTGCATCCGAAAAGCATAGACTTGCATTTAAAATTGAGTTATTTTTTATTTACTATTATTTATAGATAGAATTTTGCTTCCAAGGACTGTTTTACTCTACATTCTAGCAAAAATAATTCCCACAGGACATTTCCGAGAATTATTCAAATAGTTTGTAGACGATTTAAGAAAAACACGTTAACAAAATGACTACTTCAAAATAAAAATAAAAATGTGTGACAACGTAGAGCTATTTTCATATTTATTTAATAATTAATATTTAAGCCTTTCTTCACCAGGGAGCTTGTGCTCATTTCATATAGAATATAAAAAAATAACTTCATTATATATTAAGGACGAAAATAAATTTGAATTTTTCAGGGTTGGAATGTTTCACATCATTCTCGGATTACCTACCAGGAGGGTCCATGACGAATTTTAACCTTATATTTCACAGAAGTATGATAAACTCTAGACGAATAAACAGACGGGCACGATATGGGTTTTATATTATAGATGTATGGTTTTTGCTTAAGTATTATATCATTCAAACTTGCCAGATAAAACGTAAATACTTGAACATGGCAAATTCTATCTGGACTTGCCGTGACGTCACATGTAGGCAACGTATTTTATAGAAGGAGCCATAGAACAATTCTGGCAGAAAAGAACTCATAGAAGGATTCTGACAGAAACGAACTCTTAGAAAATTCAAACATAAAGTAATAAAGGAAGAAGGGGAATTGTAGCATTTTGCCAAGTTTAAAATATTACTTCTATAATAACAATTGCTTTGACTCGTAAAATCATTTTTAAATTTTTATCAGACGACAACATTCTATTGATTTCAAGGGGCTGTTCATAAACTACGTCATTTTAATTTAGGATTGTGTATCCCCTCCCTTCTATATCACACATAGTCACAAAGCTATGAGCTTATCTTCTAATATTACGTCATAAAGTCACTTAGACCCCCTCCCTCCACCTACCCACTATTAAAATAATATTTTTAATTGTAGAACTGTAGAATTGTTTGTTTACATGTGCGTGCAGCCGGGTTTATTAACACAGAATGCTTCCCGATATGTTTAGTTGTAATGTGACTTTACACATTACCTGAATACCCCTTCCCCCGCTCGTCACCCTTTGTCACTCCAAGCAATACCCCCTCCCACCTTCGATATGCTTACGTAGTTTGTGGCCAGCCCCTATGGACCATTTTATTAAAAATACTGTGTAATATGTTTTCCTAAAAAAATGCCAATATTTGGATAATTATATGTATGAAAATTGCTAAAAAAAAATAAAAAAAATTTTTTTAAAAAATGCACTAAGCTACATTTAGAACAAATTTCCACATGAAGCACACTTGTTTTTCATGTAAAAATACTCACTAGCCATCAATTTTAATCAAAATGTTTAAAGGGATTTTTAGACAAATTTCAAATTAGTCTTAGTAAATAACTATCAATTTGAAACTTAGCATTAAAATTAGTAAAACTCTCCGAGGTATGGGCGTATATCCCGAACGGGTCGTAAGACACGGTGCTAAATAACAATAGAATCCCAGAGGTATGGCCATAACAGCATTACTAAATATCAATTATGAACAACATCCGTCCAACTGTTTCGTTTGTAGCCCTGTCTGTGCCCCAGAGATAAAACGTACGTATAGACAAACATACGTGAGGACATACAGAATCCGTAAGACTGCCGCTTTCGGAGAGAGAATCTCAAAGAACCGTAGACACTTTTTTCTCGGGTTCTATACTTTCTTTAAAAGAAAAGCCAAAGTGCTGGCTATCAAAATATTAACGTATATTGATACAAGTACATATTTTCAATACTTTCACAGCTGATTGTAGTCTAAGGCTCAACGTCCCAGATTTTTCGCCCACGGACAGGGATGCCCACGAGACAGGTTAGCTCGCTTGTCTTTATCACAAGGTGGTACTCTGTTGCTGCACTGTGGGTATCCCGAAACACGCCTCTTTAGTGAAAAGGTAGCCACGGCCAAAGCAATGTGCTGCTGTAGTGGACAGGGAAGGTGTTAAATTGTTGAGATTCTTGGCGGGATTATGGGCAACACCTGTTTGACCTCCGTGCCTCAACCGGTAAGGCCTCGTCCCCTGGACACTCATTCATCAACTCGCTTTGTGCCTCATGTTTTCGCAGGGCTGGGGATTGTTTACATAGCTCAGTGGTACAGACTCAAATAATGGAGTCCTTTTTTTTGTCATTTTTATGTTGGCTAACTTTTGTTCACATTTTACCAAAGTTTTTTGAGCGAATCATTAAATTTCTGACCAGCTTCGGTGGTCGAGTGTTTAAAGCCCTCGGGCATCACACTCGTAATAGACTGTACTGCTTACAAAGAGGAGATTGGAGTTCGAATCCTGGTCAGGTATACTTAGGGTGATTTTTCCTCATTTATTCCTCACTTTCTTTCTCCAAAAATGCGGATAAATTTTATTCGCCACCTGTTTTCCCCATTCCTACAGTATTTATTTATGAGATATTCTACCCTTGGACAGATCCATCACCTTATCCAAAATGATTCATCCAGCATGTCCAATTGGCAGCTTCCTTTATTATGACCTCAAAACTTCTTCACTTTCCCATGTTTAAGACAATAAATCAGCTATCTTCCTACCCACCTCGGTGGCGTAGTTAGCTAACGCGCTATTTTCATGCTAAGCTAGATTGACGAGGACGGGGAGACTGAGGTTCAAATCTCGGTCAAGTGAACTGGTGGTGGTTTTTCCTAAATGGTTTTCAACTCTCTTTCCACACACATTTGGGGTCACTTGCTCTAAATTCAACCTTACCGATTCCTAACCCAATAGCGTATTTAGTATTTAAGCGTATAACCTAAACGGGTAGTAAGACATGGTGATATAATTTAATTTAGCTATCTTTCTGGTACCTTTCCACCATGACCTTTATGTCGTCACTCAACAAACCATCAATTCACATAATATGAGCCGTACTTTTTTTTTAGAATCACCTGCGGAATGATTCTCTTTAAATTAAATATTTTTATAATTAATTCATTAGTCACCCAATCTGTCCATCTTATACTTTATATTATCCTGCAGTACGCCATTTCCTTAATTAATATTAATGCGTATGATCCGAAAGGGTAGTTTTTTTTTTTTAAGCGTATGGCAATATTGACCGGGAGGGACATGACATCAAGTTCACTGGCCTGTATGTAGACTATTAGCCTCTCTGGCAGCACAAAACATTGCCCAGGCTACACCTATGGAAGCTGTCTACAGTAGCCCCATAGCTTCTTTGGTGCTGACTGACAGCTCTGAAAAGTTACCAGACCAAATTATGTATCCCTACACCGAACCATATGATCTGCAAAAACATGTGTTTAGCAGTTGTCACTTCTGGTAGTCAAAATTTAGGTGTATAACTAAATGTTGATTGTCAGAAGTCAGCTGTGAGCTGTCAGTCAGCACCAAAGAAGATATGGGGCTACTGTAGATGTCGTACCCACAACGAGATGAAGTGATGATAGTGAATATGGAGGTGTGAATCAGTGGGAGGTCTTAAACATAACTTAAGCCTAATTTACCAACCTCTGGCGACAGTTGTTATAATTGCCTTTAAAAGAAAAATATCCAAGGTATCATCTGAGAAACGAGCCCCAGACCCCTAGATTTGTAGCTAGGTGCACTGACTCCTACACTACTGTGGATGAAAGCGTAATCAAACGGGGTAGCGAAACTAATTAGTTCCTGATATTTTAATTTAATTTATAATTATATTTACTTTACAGTTTCTATTAATCACTATACTAACCAAATAGTATGAAAGGGTTGGATTTTAAGTAACTGCATCAGTTTGTGCTTGAATATAAAATTGAAGCATTACACATTGCTAAGTGCTATGGTGAAATTGGTAAATTCCAGATATGTGATATCCTGGTTCAGTTCCAGTTGGTCCCCAGGTATATTAAAATGTTTATACGGGCTCATTCTTTTATTAATTTAAATTTTCCATCTCGAGAATATGAGTTTTACAAGCTCCTGAACTCAAAAAAGTGGATCTAACAATTATGTCTGTACCCACGTCTGTCTGTTTGTCGGTCTGGAACTAGAGCCATAACGAGTTATTAGATTTTGTTGAGTATATTTATGTAGATAGGCCTACTATATGGTTATATCTAAGGGCATATTTTTATTTTTATTCAAGCGCTCAAGGTAATAATGATGATTGCTTCTTGAAAATTCGAGTAATTTTGAATTTTTTTATAATGATTATGTTTTAAATTTATTTCTAAGAAGTGTTTTACAGTACAAATAACAGTGAATTTCAGAAAATTTACCAATTACTAATTTTAAAAATTCAAAAATCTTCAGAAATGGCTCAAATAATTTTGTTTGAAAGGATATCTTAAAGAGTTTTTGGCATGACAAATAAAATTAAATATATTTTAGAAATGCGTATAAGAGTAGTTTATTAATGACTCTTTTTTTTTTGACAATAGGAAATTTTCTGAAAATGTCTCCGACGTTTTGGTTCAAAATGTATAGATATCTGAAGGAAGTGTTTGACATCATAAATATGACTGTATGTTCTATTACCTATAAAAAAAATTACAAGGATGGATGACTAATTTTTAAACATTTTTGTCACAAACTACAATTTACTTCTTGAGAAAGTATGTAAACTGTGTCGTATCATTTATTTTATCTGTAGTTCAAATAATTTCAACGGCACTAAGATTATCTACCAAAAAACATGGTCCTAGAAGTGTAAGATAAAGAGCTATTGTGGCTATAGCGATTTCAATCTCTTCCTCCATTTCCATCGATACGATTCAGCTTGTAAGAATATTCTTGCAAAGCAGATCCTTCATAAAGAAAGAAGAGTTTATTTTACCTTCTCTATTTCTTCCAAAATAAAGTAAGAAAACTAGCTAATATCAACGTTGCATGCCCTTCCCCTCCCCCTACTTACCCCATCAACCCCCCTCCCCCAAGCACACATACAGCCAAACATTCTCTCGAAACGAATTGAATATTTTAACATTTTATGTTGAAAGTAGAAAGATAAGAGTGGGAGGAGGCTCTAAGGGATTGAAAATAAAAAGAAGTTAAAAAAAACTCCCGAAAAGATTCATCTGGTATGATTTGAATATTGCAAAGTATGAAAACGAAGACATCGTAGTTTCTTTAAAAAAAAAAAGTGGAAGGGGAAGTTTGAAAATATTCCGTTTCCAATGTCTAGTCAACTTTCCCTCCTCCCATGACCCCTCGACCAGTTCTTACCGAATGTCGTCATCGTTGCTGTACCAATTCTGTTATCATTTTAGATTGCCCCACCCCCCCCTTACCCACTCAGCCATTCACAATTTTATCTCATCCCCTCTTTTACCCAATCTTACTCACGTTCGGCGGGTAAAAAAGAACTTAGACTTTTTATTGTAATCACAAACTCTTCTTTCTCAAACCTTTACCTCTTTTATATTAGTTTTTAAAAATGAAGTCAGAAGAAAACAATAGAAGGAGTAGGCCTATTTAGTGGAGGGGAGGGGGGGTTCTTAAAAAAAGAAAGATATTCTACATCTTTCTATAAATTCTGAGTAAAAGAGGAACGTAATATTTTATAAATGGCGAGAACCTTTTTCGACAAAACTGGAAAAAATTAATGTTGATATTTAAATTAATTTTTAAAGTTTACAAGCTGATTGATTCATTATTACTTTTATTGTGCTACGTGTTTGATCTAAGACTTTGCCTTTTGATTAATTTTTTAAAATGGGATTTAAATTGCTTATCGTTACATATTTTACTAACTTTATCTGACAATATAGCTTTCAATTGTTATGTTATTTTTAATTTTTAATATTTTTCAACGCAATTTTTTTTTTTTAGTTTAATTCTACGTAATTTTTCACGTGGAGTTTATTGACTTTATTGAACAGCAGATCAAAACCTCATTTGTTTTATAACGGAAACTCATGTATTTCTTTCAACATAACTACACCAATGCATAAAATTTATATATTATTGTAGTTACATACTAATATGTTTTGAGCACTGCATCTATTTATTCGTTAAGAATTTTCGCATATTTTCACTAAAGAGCTAGTGTGATATTTAGAGCAAATGTATACGCATTTGCACGCAAGGAGAGTGGAAAACAATATAGAATAAATTTCCACTTTCAGTACACTTGAACAAGATTTGAGACTTGATCTTCCGATTTTAATAAACCAAGCCTAGTTCAGGAGCCACGCCGTAAAAAATGACCACCGAAGTGGGTATAAATAAAATAGAAACTGATTTTGTGGAAAATCAATGAACCATTTCTTATAAAGTAAATACATATTTTTATGTATTTTCATTAATAATATTGTAATTTTTTTGAGGGACACTGTTCATTGCAGCTATATTTTATAGACCATCCTGTAGCTATGCCCCGTGGCGGAATAAAGGTCCAATATTGACCTCTTGGTTCCCTCTGAAAGAAGAGAGAGAGAGAGGGGGGGTGGTCTCGAAAAGGGGGTTGGTACTTCACTACATCTTGGATATCTCTGGTTGCTGTCCTAGAACTTCATTTCTCCATCCCTTCATCTTCATCGCGAGTTGTTTGCCCTCCCCTCCAAACCTTGTATCCCCCTCCCCGCACCCTTATCTCACCTCTATCGTATGATTTAGTTGCTATGGAAACAAAAACACTTGCTACAAGCAGGCTGTGAGTTTTGAAAGGAGACGCAATATCAAAAGACATGTTTGGTTGTTTCATCTTTCCTAAGCTAGTGTGGAAAGAGACTCGAGTTAAGGTGGGGATGCAAGGAACGCGATAAAAGGTAAGAAGTTTTGCAGTTTTTATAACAAAACTTTTTTTTTGTTAAAAATAAACAAAATGTTGCTTCTGTGATTTTAATCTACTTTTTAAAACCTAGTTATCTCAACCGTTCTTAAATTTTCCCCTTGGATATAGAATTTTACTCGACCTTTTCTTCTTGATTTAAAATGTTTCTTATCAAAGGCCAACAAACTCAGCTGTAGAAATTACTGTATGTAGAAAATAAAATAAACTTATCTTTTAAAAAAACACTTTTTCAAAAAGTGTTTTTATTATAGTAAAAACAGTAAAAGTACGGGCCTTAGATCAAATTTTCTTCTGTAGATCTAATATAATACACTCTGCAAACGTTCATTTAGATTGAATTTAAAAAATGGTTTGTAATTTCTAAAAAAATTGCTCATACTAAAATGTAAGTGAAACATATAAAAATATCTCTTTGGTATTAAAAACATTACGTTTTAAGTTTTATAATTTAAAAAAAAAATGAAAAAATGAGATTAATTAATTTTAAACGTTTCACGCCATATCTCGCAACTCTAAGATTGAAGATAATTGTTGGAAACATGAGTTAGTCTCCTTCAAACAAACAAGTACTTTTTTTAAACAAATTTAAAACAGAACCTCCATCATTTATGTTTATTTTAGTGGTTTTGAAATTTCAAAACTGTCATTACTATAAGAAATATCCTCGGTCCCGGCACAGATTTATCTGATTACCAAACCCTTCCTTCACCTCTGACAAGACATCTTGTGAATGTGGGGAATGCCAGGCCTCCATCATGGTTCGGATCCCACGTTAAACTGTAGATCCTCCATTTCATCTCACATATTAGCGTAAGTGCGTATGACCCGAACGGGTAGTAAGACGCGGTGATAATAATAATAATAATAATAATATAAGAAATACAGCAATGCAAGGATATTTCCCATCGAAGAAGGATAATGGCTCTAATAGACAAAGCTATCCCTTTATTATTAATATATTTATTTCCATTGGATGGGAAATTGTGAGAAATGCCCATGCTCTTGAGAATGTGAAACATGTATGAGCATTAAATTTATATTACACAGTTTCGAACTTACTACTTTACTTCTTATTTTATTAAGTTTCATACACACTTTCTTTCTCAGCAGCCAGTGAATACTTCATCAGCTATTCTTTATGGGGGTTGCAAAGTGTACCATGGAAAGTAGAATTTGGGATGGAATAAGTAAAAGAGGGTGGGAGGAGAAGAAAAAAAAGGGGGTTGCTAGGAGGGGAAAAAAAAAGAGTGGTGAAAGATGATGATGCTAAGGTGGAATAAAGTGAAGCTTCTTTTCTGTCATGCATGCTGAAAAGTATTATTCTAAATTTATTCCCCCGAGGCTCTCACTTTCCGCACTTTCTACTCTCTTTTTTTTGTCTTTCTTCCTTATAAATGAAGAGGTTAAGGAGCAAAGGAAGATGAGAGAAGGCAAGTCAAGAAGTCTTGGCCTTCTGACTTGCGTAAGCTGGTCTTTCCATGGATTAGCTTATAAAGAGATTCTTTGGTTCAAAGTTCAAATGAATCCTCAAGTGCATAACTGTTATACTTTTCTGAAACGCGTTTTACCAAATGTTAGGGCTATCCTCATTGAAATAGAGCGAAATTCAGAGTAAGTGGGTTTGCGTTTGAGTAGATTACTACTTTGAAACCAACCAGCTCTGTAGTTTAGTGGTCAGAGTTCCTGTCTACAGATCCAGCCAAAGATTCCAGGTTTGATCTCCAGTGTTTTCAGATTTTTCTGCGAAGCAGTGGATCTGGAACGGGGTCAACTCAGAACCTCATGTGGACAAATGAGAAGCCACTGCATGAAAACATATCAGGTCTGGTCTATAAAACTGAGACTAATGGTCGGAGGGTTTATTGTGATGATTACATGACACCCTATATCCACAGAAATTGGCACTATCTTCACTAACAGTCAGCAGAAACTCGTTCGGTATGGCTTGATTGTGGACTGACGCCAAATGAGTTTGACGTTTAGTCTGCGTACCTACCGATGCGGGAGACATTGATGTTGGATTGAAAGGGAAATTTAGGCGTAGGAGCTTAACACGTTCGTTGCTTCTTTTTCTTAGCCCTGCCTCTTACAACCTGTTCACACACACACACACATTTATACTAACTACGCTCATGAATTTAGGGTGAGTACGGTGAAATTCAGAGGAAGTGTACCCAGAGTGGCGTGGAATGAGAGTGTAAAACCCTCAGGAAAAACCCATTATTAATTAGGATTCGAACCCCGATCTCCCAGTCATCAGTCATATAGTCTTTTGTGAGAATGATGCCTTAAACCAGTGGCATTAAAACTTTTTTGTTTGTGAACCCCAAAATAACTTCTTTTCAACTTTGTACCCCCAAAGTTGTTGGTGCATAATGCAAAACGTTTTACATATTCCATAATATACATATATAAAATAAATTAAATAAATTAAATCCAAAATACTGTATTTAATATAACTTGATAAGTTTTAGATGAGACATATAAACATGTTTACTAAATTTTACGTACCTCCCAAGATGTGGTGGCGTAGCCCAAGTTGAATACCACTTCCTTAAACCATTTAGCCACCGAAGCGGGTGATAAATTTTATCAATACCTATAAAATAACATTAATAATATAGTGCAAGTTTAACAATTATTATTCTTAATTAGTTGGAAAATTACACTTTGACATAGAAATCGAACCCTGGACCTCTGGCTTAGTGCGCCAATCATTTTCCACTGGTCTGTTCAGGATGAATCCCGTGCTTAGGGTTATTCTTCACAACAACAATTATTATTTAAGGAAAAAAATGTATTTTTTAAAATATGTCATTTGAAGGGTAAAGGATAAAAAGGGGAAAGTCCAATTTAAACCAAAATTGAATTAGTGCTGCCCTCTGTTACACAATCATGATACCTTTTTAATGCACTTTAGATTATGGTTAAGAGAACCCTTTGTCATTTTTAAATTAATTTTAAAATGTATTTTCTGGGCTCCTTATAGGGTTTGAGATATAATAAAGTTGATGTCCTGGGAAAATGTTTGTAATGTGATTTTCCCCCATTATTCGCTGTACCCCTCAGTTGATAGTTGGAAAGACAAGAACACGTCTCGAGTCACACGCGCCAGAAGAGCCAGTTCTCATCCTCATTCCTCCATGGACCTCTTGTGGAAGAGGGCTTCTGGTCTCCACCTAATCTGTACAGGACCTCGTAGAGATGTTCGATGAAATTCATCACTCTGTGGAAGAATCTTTCATCATGAGGGAATAAGAGCGACCCCTTCTTCAGGCCTGATGTACGGCACTTCTTGCTATCTGCTGGCTGCTAGACAAGTACCTCAAAAGCCCGTGGTGATCTGTTGCCGTCACCTATCTGGACCACGGTCTTTAGAAGGAACAAGGGCCTAAATCCAAATTTACAATAATAATATAACCATAGGTGTTATAAAAGATGCTCTTACCTCACATCCTGACGGATTGTACGATGCTGTTTTTAATTTCTCTTGACCCCTAGGAGATTTAAATATTGTGATCGCCAAAAATATTGAACTTGGTGTTTTGGTAAACGTCACCGTTTCATGACCCTTCGAACCTAATTTGACTAAGGCTTAGTATCTAGGGTTTTCATAAGATACCTTCAAAAAAAAAGTTTGAAATTAGATATCAAACCTAAATTTAAGAGTATTTTTTATTTTTGTTTTATTTTATTTGTTTAATAATACGCTATGTATCTTTATGTAGAACCTTTCAAAGTTGATCCAATGTAAAATCCAGGATGCAAAAGATACGGAAATGGTCAGAAAGCCAAGTTTGGTAGCAATCATATTGAAACCAAAATGGCAGGTATACATTTTAAATAGCGTATATGTTAAACTGAACGCTCAAAATTATGTTCATGTGAAATCTCACTGTAACAGGTGTAGTGCTTGAAAGAGTAACCGTTAGAAACCAGCTCATAAGTCTATTTTTATTTGAGGAAAATAATTCCCTCTCATTTTTAGCAGCCTATTACCATAATTAGACCCACATATGACTTACATAGCTATTTCTAGATATTGTGTATTAGGCATTACGCATATGAAACGAAACAAATAAACTTTTTTTTATTACATGTGCTTTTTTCCCGCCAAATATAGAAACACAATACTACTTTACAGTGTGGTGAAGCTAATATTACCACCCACCTAGGTGAAATGTAATCACAATGCGTTACTTCTCATGAGAATGACAGCTATGAAGCTCCAAAACCACTGAGCAGTCTTCAATATTATCTTACATTTTCCTGCCTAGTAAATATTTTAATTTTTATGAGGAATTCTATTTATGCGAGAAAAGGAGGGGTTTTTTGCAGGTTATCTTTAGCAAAATTTTTTTTTTTTGTATAAATAAATAAAATATTGCTCCATTAGAAACATAAGAGATTAATTTTTTCCCCCATGTTGAATACCTTTAATGAGCATAGCAGTATTAGGTGACAAACATTTTAAATAGAGATAAGAATTAGTTATTAAATTCCAGGACACCATTAACAGATAGTCAAGACATTTGCAACGCGTATAAGCGCCCCAGTAGGATGCATTCACAATCCAAGAGTCCATACCAGTGGACACGTGGGCAAAATATCTGGTTCAATTTGTCTGGCTTAGGTAGGTCAAGGTTCGAATCCTGGCCTTTTCCAATGAGAGAGGATAATCCTGAATGATCTTTTCCACTCTTTCTCCAACGATGTGGGTACATTTCGTCAGCATTCTACCTTATTTCTAGCATACTAGCATAGTTAGCAAGGTTCAATATGCATTACAAGTTTATTTTATAAATTCTAAACTTTTTTGTGCTCATCTTTGATGATCTTTTACTATTACGTTTATGTTATTTTTTTGATATTAATAATATCCATCAAAAGTGACAGCTACATATCACATGACTTAACTTATTAATACATGATTTTTTTAGGTAATTTACGTGCACTTTCTGAATAGATTGAATATATCATCCATCACATGACTTATAAATTACATCTAGAGCAGACACAACACCCATCTTCTGTCATTAATTCATCACTGCTAAAGGAGAAACCCCAATTTCACAAATAATGAATTCTTCGGCCAGTCTGAGAATTTAATGATAAACTACTTGAAAGTAGATCTAATAACACTTTAGCGTTCAAATAAGACAATTTCTATAAAGACATGTAAAATCCAAACGGATATCTCAGACATCAAATTAATAGCCCACTCAGTTTGTAGAATATAATCTTCCCAAAAATAAACAGGCCTGAAATTTAGATACAATCAAAAGTCTTATCTTTGTTTTCAGTCTCAACGTTTTTTCTTTTATTAATCCTAGTCTCGATTAGTTATATTAAATCAATGAAGTATAAAGTTCGATCGTCTCACTAACAAACACGCCTTGTTTTCATAAAGGAGTAAATTAAGAACAGAGACAGCCCACGCACTCTGAAGACCTAATTTAGAAACCAGCGATAGATAAATCAGACTTCCGGCCATTATTTTGTTTTGTTTTTTATCGAAATAAGGGGTAGGGGGTGGGGCTATAGTATCACCATAACGAGGGTCTCAACAGATGAAGCCCGATAAAACACTTTAGTTGTCTTGGACAAGCTAGAAGTGACTTTTTCAACTAAGTTTTTTTTAAGGGATGGAGAGGTAGATTATAAGTGGGCGCAAGGGGTTTTGGCTGGTCGCTAACTAGCGGGAGGTCCCTATTTTTTCCATTTTTTTTTT
>CABEEJ010000001.1:990804-1006615 GCA_901482245.1 Timema douglasi | reverse complement strand
TATTTTTTTCTTTTTTTTTTTTTTTTTTTTTTTTAGTTTTCACTGTGTCACTAATTGTAGGGGCTGGTTTAACCCTCGTTAGTTTGGCAGAAATCATGGAGTAACAGTGAGAAGGCTGGGGCGTCTTTTATGATACAGAATTAATATTTTACCTTATTATTAAACCCCCTTTTGCATCTTACTACTTGCTTCAGACGCATTTTAATTACGTCCATTGGATACGATTGAGGGAGGTATATAGAAAATACATCCTCATATTGCGGCGAGGGAAAGTGGAAAACTATTTAGGAAAAAAAATGTCCTTTGTTCTTTACAAGCCGACATTCAATCACCCTATCTTACAGTCACCGGCAATTAAGTCCATTGCATACGTCACCTTCGTATTGTACTGGAAGATTGGGGTTCGAATTCTCGTCGTTTACTAAAGGTGTTTTATTTTTCTAAATAATTTCCCATGGTCCCTAGATGAAAATGTGGGTATATTTCATCTAAAATTTTACCATCCTTATCCTTAACCCCCTAGCGCAATTAATGTAATGGGTTAAAGTTTAAAAAAAAAAGTTAAATGTTACCGGTGGTGGCCTCAAAAAATATAAATATTTGCATTTACTAAAAGTTTCTTCCAAACTAGAATCCTTCTTTTGACATTAACTTTATTTTTTCTCTGAAGAAGTAATCCCATTGTTCTACCGTAATATTAATACAATCTACCATGTGGGATCCACCCTGAGGGGACAAGGTGATCCCCCCTCTTACCCCCTTCCACCCACGTCAGTACTTCAGTCTAATACAAGTCTAGACTTAAATACTCTCCACTTCCTCAAAGAAGGGATTATAAAGTCCCAACGATCCTCCTCGACGCCTGTCTACCATGATGCTTGGGGATTGTCTCCCGGGGAGCCTTCAGGGTTCCTGTAGGAGAAATAAAGTCTTCTTTTGTTTCTCTTCACACTCCCCACCCACACCCAAAAACTGTTTTCCGGCCACTTGAGGGTGAATTAGGTTCACAAATGAATCACCAGCACCATGTGTAGGACAGTTTAAACATATTTTACCCATGGCTTGGATCGGGCAAGTGTTTAGGAGCTCGCAGGTCAAATGGTCAAGGTGGTATTGTAGGGGACGTGAGAAAAGGTAGTGGTTTTTTTTTTTTTTTAGTTTTTGTATCAAAACAATTTTTATCCAACATAAATCAAACATTACTTCAGTAGATAATAATAATAATAATAATAATAATATTTAGCACCGCGTCTTACTACCCGTTCGGGTTATACGCTTTAAGTACTAACTACTCTAATGGATTAGGAATTGGGATGGTTGAATTAGAGGAAGTGAACCCGCATTTGCGTGGAGGGAGAGTGGAAAACCATTTAGGAAAAACCACCCCAAGCTCACCCGACCGAGATTCGAACCTGATATCCCCGTCCTCAGCAGTCGAGCTCAACACGACAAGCGCGTTAGCCAACTACGCCACCAAGGCGGGTTACTTCAGTAGAAACATAGAGTTTAATTTTCTTCCCATGGTGACTAAGAGTTCTTGTCAGTCAAAGGTGTGCTGAAATTTTTATGACAACTTTCTCTCTTCTTTTAAAATGTTTCTCATCTAATACCATTAAGCTCATGAAATCTATTTAAAAACTGTTGATATCCCCAGATGAAGAAAATTAAACTGTTTTCACTGGAGCCATATATGATTTATTTCATCTCCAAAAAGGTGTTGATATAAAAACTGCAAAAATACTCAGCTTTTCTCACGTCTCCTAATCTTTCACCTTAAAGAAGTTGTTTTCCTGTGAAGTAAGGCAAGACAAGATAGGGCTACTCATTTTAATTATCTCTGCTTTATTAGGTGAGATTTATATATATAGTATTGAAAAGAAATACTATTAAATAATATTAATATGTAACACTTTTTTATATTGAATGTTTTTTTAAATTGTCTACAAGTCCTGCAACGCAGGTTATTTATTGTATTCACAAAAATGGCTTTTAGGAATATTTCTGATAGGATGTAGACGCATATGTCTATATAGAATGGGGAACAAGAGAAAAATCATTTTGAAATGCAAGTCAAAGCTTTACAAAGACAAACAATAGAGTGAGTGTGTATATTCGTCAGAGGAAAAGAGAAATTACTACCACTTGATAAACAAGAGGCCAGGTGAACTACACATTTTCTTCCCTTTATCTATATTTCGTACAATGATGTATAAGTATACTTGTGCTTAGGTGCGCCAAGTTTGTATGCAACCCACTTTATAAAACCACGCCAAATTTCCCCAAGTAAGCACCTTCGTTAACATCAAAAATAGCTTCAGAGACCCTTTGGTCCGAATTATAATGTGGTCCACAGATTTGTCTGAGTAGTCTAAGAACACAATGTATTTAATGTATTTGAAGCTTACTGTACATACATTTTGTTCGATTGGACGTATTAAAAAAAATAACAATTAATTAAACCATTCCTCTAGAAGACTGTTTCTGAGGTAAAACACTGCCTGAATCATGAGCGATAAATTTTCATACAGATCGTGAAAGTAAAAGGGGGAGGGGGTGATGCTAATCTTAATTTACACGCTCTCTTCTCTATATTTTGACTAAGAACTTAAGGCAGTTTATCACGCCTATGGTTCAGTCATTCTCGCGTGGGTGTTAAAACGGGCCCCCGCCACCTCTTCCCAGTATAATCTATCTTGGGCCCGCGAGATAGGCCTGGCCTGCTGGCATATAAAACTAACACAGATGTATCATGTAGTAGTCATTATTCATCGTGGACCCTAGAAGATGCTCTTTCTCTAGACTTGCTTATAATCCTTTTACACTCGACGAGATGAATTTTTTTCTCGCCCCCTTCCTCTCTCCTCCTTTCTACCCCTTTCCACCCCGTCTTGGGTTTTCAGGTGAAGAAGGGGCTACGTTCTAAATCAAAATTACGGTAGCACGAACGAGTAACCAGGAAATTACATGCACGAATATCAAGAAATCTATCCCATGAAAATTTCTAGTGTTCAAGGAAGGCTCTTTTAGAGAAGACAAACATATTATTGTCAAAATGTATAACATTTTCTCTTTTTATTAGTGTTATTTTATAGTTAATGATAATATGACCCATTTTGTTGGCCGCAGGGTCACTCGCACAATAGACCGTACTGTCGATGAACGGGAGATTGGGACTAAACTCCTGGCCTGGTGTACTGAGGGTGGGTTTTCCTAAATAGTTTCCCACTCTCTACACATGCAAATGTGATTACACTTCCTTTAAATTCAACCTTCCTCATCACTACCAAATTAGTTAATATGCGTATAGCCGTAAAATATATTTCATTCAACATAGGGATGGCCCATTGGATATGGTTGGTAAGAGTAACTTATAGAAAAGGCACCCGCAACAGGGAGGAGAGATAACGTTAAAACCCCAGCGAGAGACACAAACTTGAGGAGAAAAGAAACTCACCCTCTATCAACCAGACAGTGATTGGAAACCAGCGACCTGCACGCCGATTGGTGAGAATAAAGTACGGTACTAGCCTCATTCATTGGACCACTCGGCCACCAACATGCAGGTGTGATTATTTCCCTTGAGTTGATGTAAACTGTTTGTACATGGGAGCATTCCTCCCCCTTCCTCCAGCTGCGAGTATCACGTATCGGGGGCCAGTGACGTGACGCTAGCGACAACTAGAAAAATCTTCCTAGGAGGTCTCCCCCCCCCCAGCTTTCACACACCGGCCGCACAGTTAGATCCGTGTTAGATAAGTAATGATGCAGCTTCTGTATTTCATCATCACCCTTCCCTCCTTCCCCGCAACTCTAACCCTTTCTCATCCCCGCGTCGCACAATGATGGCTCCACTGTGACTTCTAAGTTCGATGGTCATTTTAAAGCTCAAGTTACGACTTCTTTTTGTTCTTCTCTAAACAGATATACAGGTGGATTTGTTAAGATTTCCATACATTCTTTAAAACATGTTCCTTAGGTCGAGATTTTTCTTATTACGTAATATATCATCATATCACTTAACAGATGTAACTTCTTACCTAAGTAAGTTATGGAGGTGGTATTTTCTTTTAATTCTTAAAAGAGTGTGACAAAGTGCATGTGTTGGGAATTATGTCGTAACTTGTTTTATACATAAATAAAATGTGTTTATATACTTTTTTTGAATTAATGAATTTACTATTAAATACACGCATCGGTGGGTGCACGAGTTAAATGTTAAGCTCTTCTAGTATGGACTCTGGATTGTCATCGACGGGTTAAGTCAGGGTTCAAACCCAGAATGTGTATACTGAGGGTGGTATTTTAATAAATGGTTTTCTACACTTCCTCTATGCAAATGCAGGAACATTTATTCTAATAATGCCATTGTAATTAAATGCAGATATCCCTGTTAGGTAAGAATACGTGGTACAAATAAATAATATTAAGGTGGGAGTGTAGCTAAGGCGAGTAAGGGTTGTATTTTTGCAGTTTTTTTTATCGCGAAAAAATTATTTCGGCCAAAACAGATCAAATATTTCTTTAGTAGGCTACTCACATAGAGTTTAATTTTCTACACAAGGTGACACCAACAGCTGAATATTTTTCAACGGTGTCCTGGAATTTAATGACAGTTTATTTTATCTTCATTTAAAAAGTTTATCATCTAATGCCACTATGTTCACGACAGATATTCAAGAAATGTTGACATCACCATGTGAATAAAATTAAACTTTATATTTATACTAGAGAAATATTTTAGTTATGTTGCAAAAAAAAAGTATTCCTATGAAAACTGAAAAAAAAACCTGGCCTTCATCGCTTTCCTTTCCATTCCACCTTAAACGCTTAGACCTTATTAACAAATTCGCATATAAAAAGCAGAAATATCTAAATCACACGTAACAGTGTTTCTTAAACTGTGATGCCTTAGGCTCGAGCGATACGAGGAGTTCTAAACGGGTACGCGACTGGTAGAATGTTTGGTAACGTGTAGGTGTAGATTAGTCAATATTTCAAACAAAAGACAGTCTTTTTCAGTATTGAGGCCTGTGCTCTACTAACTGTTCAGGCTATATGCACCTAGACAATGTTAATTTAGATATTCAAGTATAACTAATCTACGATGAGAGTGTAGGTGAGTGACAGCCAATCGAAGGTGCTTTACTGCAGACATTGGCTGGAAGTATTATTATAAACGTTTGATAACAGTTTTATTGCAAATAATTGTTTCCTAATAGCTTGACATTAGTGACTTTAAGTCAATGTTTTCAATAAAGAAACTTCTGTTAGCTGTCACCTACACTTTCACCATAGATAAGCTATATGTTGCCTATGCATAAAAGGTACTTTGACATTTTCAGATACGTACTCCTTAAGTAGTATGATTTCTTGTTCTTAAATATGTTTAAAATACATAGAAACACGTCATCTTACAGTTAATTTAATAGATAGTCCCAAAAGTTCAATTTTCATGGGGAGAGCCTTAACTGAGAGATAGAAAATTTACCGGTTTTACTTTCACGTGCTCATGCGTCAAGTCATGTGATATGAAGCTGTCAATTTTGGTTTATATTATCAATGCCCACAAAATATCACTAATAATATAATAAAATGTTATCACTGTTGATCACAAGAAATAATTTGTATTTTCGAAACCGTCTTTTCCAACAGAGTCCTACTATATTTATACTAATCTTCAATTAAAAAAAAAATCTTTCCAGATTTGTTTTTAAGTCCGGAGTGTGGGTTGCGAAGACCACCCCAACCGCTTTCAATGAGTGGAGTCTCCAGCCCACCAACTTCTCGAATAGAATTACAGTAAATCGTAACTTGAGGTGTCATATTTATTCAATACGGCAGAAAATCTTTCCTATACTCCCTTTTGATCCGGTGATGAATGGGTTTAAGGCGTATTCCGTGCTTGGCGTACGACCGCAGGCAGTAACCACTCTCGCCTCATATATTAAAAGAACAAAATACTTTTTTATTTAATAAATTATATAACACACAGTATATCATGTGCCTTGATGCAAAGATAATAGGTGGTTTTATTATTTGTTTATTAAGAAAAAATATTAGAATTTGTGTAAGAAAAAAACCCTTTGGGAGAAACTTGTTGTTGTTGTTGTGGCCAGCATTCATAATATTTTATTGTAATATTAGTGTTACTTTATATGTATTTATAATATCTAGGGGTATAACGGGTCCATTTTTTAATTCGAAGCGAAGTCAATCGAATGTATGAAATTAATATTCTAGAATCTGAATTGAGGTTCGAATATTTTTGTGTTAGTTCTTTTATGATTGGAAAAATGTAATATTGTGGTAATGCAGTAAAATTACTTGGAAATTTTTCAGTTCACAATTGTTTGTAATATTTATTTTTATAAATCATGTGACTAAAACAATTTACAATTCAATTACTTGATATTTTTTTACATAAGAATATTGATTTGTAATGCGTATAACAGCTCATAATGGAAATAAATTATCATAAATTGAGTATTTTAGCGAGATATATATATATATTTTTTCTATTGGTGAAGTTTAGAAGTAGGGATTTTTTTCGAAGCGAAATAAAAGGTGATATTTGTTTCAAAGACAAGGTGAAGATTCGAAGCCTTGCACACTCCTAATATAAGGAATAGGCCCCAAGTGAAAATAGATTTAGTAACTTTTTATTTTAGCTGTCATATGAAAATTTGGCATTGAATAAATTATCATGAAGTAGGCCTATATAATGACTACGTGGGACTTGCGGCCGTGCGATTTGAGATCGGTGGGATTTGCGGCCGCCAAAAATAACTTTGTGAGATTTGTGTCCACCACACTCAAATTTGTAAAAACTAAGCACCTTTCGATGCGGATTATGTTTTGGAACATTAATTTTGATCTGGGACCTGAAACTAGATCGTGGCAGTGCACTAACATTTTAAATGCCTTACTCAGATACTTTCTATTCCATTGACATAACCTAAACTAGTTTAACTAACCTAACCTCAACCATAGAATTTGACATTATGAGAGTTTATGGCAGAAAATCCAAGAGTTTGACCTCACGTGAGAGTACAAAGAAGACAAGGACATTACACTGAAATGCAAAATGTGTGGTGGCCTGTCCCTGCTCCCCCTAAAATTGTTTAAGATGGGTGGCGTATCATCATGACGAACGCTCCATCCTACGAAAAACTTGCCGTGGCCGCTAATCCCGTAGCACGGCTGGACAGAAAAACACCAGATCGCAAATTCCACGCACGCATGCCCCATGCTACCTTTATTCGGTGTGGACAAGCTTGTTATTAAAATGTCACTTATTTTCCTTTTATTTTATAATGGAACTACCGGTAATTCTGTAAATGGATCAAGCCGAGTGTGTTGGTTGCATAACACATAGGCCTAAGTATTATATTGTTCAATAATTTTAGATCAAAAGAAACCAGAACTTTATGTATTTATATAAACCTGACCATGTCTACAACCATTCAAAATACAAGCAACCGTCTGTGAAAGACATTAGTTGTAACCCCTGTAAGGTCATTATATAGTACCTACACCATAGAAAAGAAGATGGAATTGTACTAATTTAGTCTTCCCTAAGCACTCAATTTATCTCAAACGTCTTAATAATAAAGAAGCAGTGCTTGGTTTAACACGAATAATCTTAACGACGTTGCGTTACTGGTGAATTCGAAACTATTTGTGAAGCGGGCTGCATCTTAACTTGACGCACCTAAGCATTACCACACTTATTTACCAATGCACGAAATAGCAAGAGATGAAAAAAAAAATCAGTTCACCCTGTGAAGTCTTTTATTTACCTGCTGACAATCCTCCCCCTCTTCATCCGATGAGTATACATACACACTATTGTTTACGCCTGGATGAAATTGACTTTAATTTAAAAATGATTATTTTCTTGTTTCCTAGTTTAGATAGACATATGCTTCCAAGGACTTTTTTTTAATAAACATCCTGACAGGACGATTTCTACGGGGCATTTTTGTGAATGAACTAAATAGCCCAAGTTGTAGACGATTAAAAAAAAACATAATCAAAAAACTACTTCAAGATAAAACCAACAAAAAAATTGTGACAATGTAAGAATACTTTAAATTTCATCTGAGAATAGTTTGTGGCTTTTTATCCAAAGTTTTGTATTTAAGATTCGCAAAATAAAACATAAACACATTAATATGAGAAATTATATAGTGACTTGAAGCTACGTCACAGATAAGCAACATCCTTAAGCAATTGTTGGCACAATTTGGACGAGTTTGATCCAACAAAGAAGAAACCAAGTACTTTCCTCATCCCCCAGAGCGGGGGAATGAAATTCCCTCCAAGTTGGTAACACTGATGAGCGGATGGGGAGGTTGGCAAAGACGTGCTCCGAAAAGCCAATATCTCGCCGCTACCCTCGTAAACACGAAGCCCAGGGTTGCTTCACTAATCTGCCGCTTCAATTTCCACACTCAGCTTAACCCCCTCTGACTTCTCAGACAATATGAGGTACAATATATATAGCACAACACTTGTTTTTATACGAGGGAGAAAGCCGAGGGAAAGACACTTCCGGAATTTAGTTGGCAGGAGTGGCTGTCGGGTTTTACAAAGAGGTTCACTGTGGCCAACCTTTAACATCCGTGATTTAAAAAAAACTGTGCTTTTTTTATCTTAGACATTTAAATAGTATTTTTTAAAAAAGGGTTGTGTCAGAACACGACCTATAAATGCGTATGTTTACTTTAGAGCCTGTTACTTCTGAATCAGCAAGTTTCATAGAAAGAGACTTTTGGAAAATATAAAAATATGTTTTGGTAAGCATTGATACCATTTTACTATTTTAATGTCTAGGTATTGATAATATTTATAAAGAATGATAGCTTCAGATCTCATTACCTGACGTATGAATAAGTGGAATTAAGTATGGTAACTTTTATAACAGTCAGACAAGTCTCTTCCTTTGAAAATTGGACTGTAACTACCCATTTAAGCAATAACCAAGGATAGATGTCACTAAATTTTGATTCACCACATTCTTCCCTAGAAAAAACAAATTATTATGGTTGGAATATTGATATAATTTTAAACCCCTTTTGTTTATTAGTTTGGGGACCATATTTTTTTAAAGAAAAAGCAGGACAAAAAAAAAAGAATTTATCAACCATGTATGTCACAAAAAAATCGAGGTGTCAAACTACTGTGTTAGGGGTCCGGGGTTCAATCCTCGGTCCCGGCACAGATTTATCTTATTGTCAAACCCTTCCTCCACCTCTGACCAGACGTGTATTAATTACAACTTGTGAATGTGTGGAATGCCAGGCCTTAACCATGGTTCGTATCCCACGTTAAACTGTAGGTCCTCCATTTCATATCACAATCGCCCTATCATTTACACATTAGCTTAAGTGCGTATAACACGAACGGGTAGTAAGACGCGGTGCTAATAATAATAACATAGAATTACATCAAGACATATAATACCTAAAATAATAATACTTCAATGCCAATTTCAAGGAACAAATAAAATGTCGAGAAACTCAATGTTCGTACGGACAACCCAATAAGTTTAATTTAAAATTGTTTTTTCGATGTATATTATTGATTATAAATAATTCTAGGATGTTGGTTGCTAATCAATTCCAACTAATATACTTCAGTACTAAAGTTCTAATGGTACTTTCTATCATTAAAAGCAAATAAACCCTATGGACAAATACTAGATAATATTAAGAGACATCCTTGAGTAACATATGCAACAAAAAAGTAAGATGAAAGTATATACTTATTTTGTCTCTTGCTAATGAACATATTTTATAGGCTACATCACTTATTAGATAGGAACTTTAGTTGTCATTGTATGTGTACATAGCTGTTGGAAAATATAATTTGTTAATAGTAAATACAACTTCTCAAAATAATAAAACTTAAGATAAAAAAGTTCCTTGCGGCAGAACTGTTCAATTCAAAATATTATTTTCTCTAACTTCCAAAATTAATTTTGGAAGTACAGTACTTGTTTAAAAACGGGTACCTATGGGTGTACTTCCACATGTTCTGTATGACAACAGGACATCAGCCCCATTATCTCCTAGTGTGTATACACAATTAAAAGCAGCCAACAATTACAAGATTGACACCATCTGACAAACGTTGGGTCTGCGGTACACGTGCGGTTTGGCGTATAGAAACTTACTTTTGTTTAAATGTATTTAAATTACACTTTTTGAATCTACTGGTTAGATTGGCACACGACTTATAAGTGGACTAAATTCAGAACAGACACATCAACCAGTGCCCCAAACCTTAGTGAATCACTGTGAGATAAGAAACCGTTATTTCACTAACGGCAAATTTTTCAGCCATATCGGGAATCGAACCTGGTACCCTTAGCTAAATATGTAGACACGCTATCGACTGAGCTTAAGTATCCGTCCAAGGATAGGAAACTTGTGGCCTTTTGAGGTGTTTGGAGCTGCCATTTCACACTTCAAAAAAATCAATTACGTATTTTCATTGTTTTAAAAATAAAACCTATATTTTTCAACGTCGTGTATTTTAACTAATTAAAATCAAACATCGTTATTTTAAGCATAATTCTAAAGAAAATCCACTCATATCGATCTATTTATCTATGATTGACACAGTATCATATTTTAGCAAAATGCACTGTACACAAGGTGTGGTATAAGGATCCTTGAAGCGACATGCAGCCTTCCAATGCCTAAAGGTTCCCCACTACTGTGTCAGAATGTAAATAAATCAATTCTCTATTATTTTATTATTATTTAGCACTGCGTCTTGCTACCCGTTCGAGTTATACGCTTTAAGTACTAATTACGCCTATGGATTAGGAATTGGGAAGGTTGAATTAGAGGAAGTGAACCCGCATTTGCGTGGAGGGAGAGTGGAAAACCATTTAGGAAAAACCACCCCCAGTTCACCCGACCGAGATTCGAACCTCGATCTCCCCGTCTTCAGCAGTCGAGCTCAACACGACAAACGCGTTAGCCAACTACGCCACCGAGGCGGGTCAATTCGTTATTCATCCATTCCGGTGGTCGAATGACTTAAACTCTATTACACTCCTCTATTAAGTGACTATTGTTGAGTGATGATGTTGATAACTCAATGTGGTTCTTAATTTATAGTTTCTCACTGACCCTGCTGCATATTCTACCGTTTTCCCCCCATATTTACTGTAAGAGTGTAGGTAACATGAGTTAAGGGCAGTGTTTTCACAGTTTTTATATAACACTTTTTTTTGTCAAAATAAATACAATATTCCTCCAGTAGAAACAGAGCTTAATTTTCTTCACATGGTGATGTCAATAGTTGTTTAATATTTGTCAATGGTGTCCTGGAATTTAAAGACAACATTTATTTTCATAAGTCTCTAATCTAATGCTGCTATGCTTTTGGTACATTCAACAACCTTTGATATTACCATATGAAGAAAATTAAACTATGTGTTTATACAGGAGATTTTTTTTTTTTTGCAAAAAAGAATATGCTATAAAAACTGCAAATCACTCTCCTTAACTCGCGTTTCCTACATTCCCACCTTAAAGTAGTGACAAGATATTATTTTAATAAACTACATGGATTAGTTAAAATAAATTCAACAGTCAACATTTATTCTTTTTTATACGAGGACAAGATAATTTACTGTTTTTATCATACGTAAAGCACTTAAGCATCTTAAATACAGAAATCTGACAGATGGTTTTTTTTAGGGTATTTCAATTAAACGAAAACATTTCAGTCTTAATTCATTGTCTGAACGAGACCATACTCCTCTACCCCTTATATTTACATTCAGGACTTTGTTGTGGCTGGCAAACAAAGTTTCAGATGAAACTATTGTTTCTAGGACCTCCCGTAACTCAAATTGAAAACTTGGGACGATTGAAGGATTTTCAATTAACTTGGTACAATGACTGAGCTTATGTAGTCATTTATTTTTATTTTTATTTCTGTATTTTGTTTTTACTGGTGGAAGTGTAGGCCCTTTGGTAGATGGACCTTCATCTCGCTACTATATTCTAACTCTTCTGAAATCCCCCNCCCGCCCACCCATTTACTCTTTTATTTATATCGAAAGTATCTTTTCCCAACCTTTCGTTTTTTGTTATGACAGAGGAAATTCATGAGGTTGGATGGGTTTGAAATCCATATACTGTATCTACCTCTTTACAACAAATATATATTTGGATAAATAAAAATCAATCTGTATTTTCTAATTTACTAAAATACACAATAATCAAAGTACTTCCTTGGAGCGTTTCAGAAGGAAAAAAATTGACAAAAAATGTATATATTTTTTGTTTCGTTTAACAATCTAGCCAATTGATATTTTTTGTTTGTTTGTTTGGTAATAATAAATGAACATGAGTGTGTTATGATGATGTATGCGTGTCTCTTTCTCTTTGCATCCCCTTTCCCCACCCTGCCCCCCAACTGTTCATATCGTAGCTTGACAGATATTGAGTTCTTAACCAAACTTTGAGCTTGAGTGTTGACTGGCTTATCAGGAAATGAACACTTCTGCGAGTGAGAGAGATATTTCCAGGGGTGGCTGGATTTCGACGCAGTTCTAGGGGGGGGCGGAGAGGGAGACTTGGAAAAGAGGGGGTGCGGGTTAGAAAGAAGAGGTACTGTGAGGAGGGGATCAATGTCAGCTAGAGTTTAATTAACTCGACTGGTGTTTTGTGTCAACATTTTCTGAAAAGGGGGAAGAGAAGTGAGCGAGTGGAAGTGTGGGAAGGCTACGATGGGGGGCGGTGAAGGGGGACAAGAGCCCCCTTTCCGAAGGGTTGGGGGGGAGGGGGAGGGCAAAGCCTCTCGACTGTTTGCCAGCTTCTATTAAGTAAGCACTTGTCTTCCTAGCCTCGGTACTCACTTGCTCTCCCCCGAGTTCACGTGTGTACGTGTTTTAATGTGTGTGTGTGTGTGTGTGTTGGGGTGAAAGCAATCACAAAGTAAGGGGGAAAGAGATAAAGAGTAGGCTGTTGATGTATAAATTTAATGATCAAAGAGATCTTTATTCCTTTAAAGAAACTCCGAATATATATTTGTTTATATTTTGGTTGGAGTGATGATGAAAAAACCAAAAAGGAAGTAAAAAATACGTCCAATGAAATGTTAGTATATGTTGGCCTAGTAATGTTAACCATAGTTTCTGGCGAATCTTTTATTTTAAACATATTTACTTCTTTATTTTTTTTTTCTGTCAGCCATGAATGGCGTTCAGCTAAAAAAAACTATATAAGCCTTTTGGACTGATCAAACCTTGGGGTGAAAATTCTAGGCCTAGTCTAATTTTTATAGAAAATCTCTTATTGGAAAATTGAAAAATCGTTTTGCCATAGTAGCCGGAAAAAAATATTACAATTGTATTGGCATTCTTAGTTCGTTTGTGTAATGTAGGATACATTATACAGTAATACATTAGGAAGTATTATTGGAAGTTTTTGATTAACTTTTTAATTCATGAATCAAATAGGTAAAACGTATGTATACAATAATAAATTTTAGCGACTTTCAATCAATGTTGGTGGTTGAAGGCTGGTTCCCCAAAACCAAAATCTGGGTTTAGGAGAGTAGAGCTACAGTCCAATTTGCATATGAAGGATCTTAACTGAAAGCTATTCAAGCTACTAGTTTGATGCATACAATATTTTTTTTATTTGAGGTATTTAACGTGCACTTTCTTAAAAGATTGATTAGATCAGCATACGACTTAAAAACTAACTTAAGTTTAGAACAAACAAAACACCAAGACCATAAATTCATCAATGTGAAAGAGGGAACCCTCATTTGATCAACTATACATATTTTGCCCATGTTGGGAATCGACCACGGGACCACTAGCTTAGTGGGTAGACTTGCTACTGATTTAGCTCATGTGTTGGCCAGATCCATATAACTATCAACAACAACAAAATGGGGAGAACATTATGGATTCACTCCTGTAAATAACTCTTATTTATTGGTGATAAGTGGTCATCTTCGTTTATATGATTTCCCCAGCAAAAAAACTTTGGAAAATGACATTTTAGAATGTCATCACTCTTGCACTTCAGAGGAAATAATTATTTCTAACGTATCTCCGTGTGCAAAAGAATCTAAACTACTGTTTGAACATCTATGGACAGCACCAAACATATTTGCAGCCTGGAGTTTCAAGAAACCCACCACCAACTACAGTAGCCCCATGGCTTCTTTGGTGCTGACTGACTGTCAGAAGTGACATCTGCTAAACACATGTTTTTGCAGATCATTTGGTTCGGCGTAGGGATAGGCCTAAATAATTTGTTCTGGTAACTTTTCAAAGCCGTCATCTGTGAGCTGTCAGTCAGCACCAAAGAAGCCATGGGGCTAGTGTAACACCTACACGAGCTGTTAGAAGGCAGAGTGAAGACCACACACACTTGTCTGGTCAGATGTATGACCGGACCCACCGGATAGCCACACTCTCAACAGACAGACAAAGAACAACCATTCAGCACGTCGTCAAGATGTAGAATGTTTATCGACACTTTCGCAACAACGTGCCAACGTCATCATACTGACACATATAAACACGCGCTGTCTACAAGATGGCCGTTATTTGTGTAACACACTCTACCATCTTAAGGTGGGGAGTGTAGAGGACACTAGTTAAGGGGGCCGCCTCGGTATGCGAGAAATTGCCGCACAGACGTTAAGATTTAACTTGATATTTAATTCTACGATGTGTTATTTAAAAAATATTGTTCACACCGAAAAAAAAAATCGGAAGAGTCCAACAAGACTTTTTTTTCTTAACAACCCTATATTTTGAGTTTTAATAATATAAAAAAAATGTGTGAAAATGGAACATTATCTCATTTTTAACAACTTTTGTAAGCATGTTTACGGAGCTATAAGACTAGGCTTGATGAAAAAGGGCTCTAATGAGTAAAATCTTCGGAATAGAAAAAATCAAGTAAATCATTATTGTAACCAACGGAAAATATCGATTGTACTAAATAATCGATGTATTTTCCTCCTCCCTACTTCAAGTAAACTGCTATTTCGGTCAATAAAAGGTTATTCGAAAATAAAAGGATGACCCCCAATCACTTGGGCCAAAGCTTTGGAAATTAAATCACAATTTTTGGAGATAGGTTATACTAAAAAAAATAATTATGGGCCCATGTATTACTCCCCACTCAAACTATCACCATATCTACATAAATTGGGTAGGAATGAGAAAATACTATTCAGAGGAAATGTAACCGAATTTGTGAGTAGAGAAAGAAGACAACCAATCAGGATAATCCACCCTCACTACACCCGAATATAATTCAAACTCCATCTTTTATTATTATTATTATTATTATTATTTAGCACCGCGTCTTACTACCCGTTCGGGTTAAACACTTTAAGTACTAATTACGCTAATGGATTAAGAATTGGGAAGGTTGAATTAGAGGAAGTGAATCCGCATTTGCGTAGAGGGAGAGTGGAAAACCATTTAGGAAAAACCACCCCCAGTTCACCCGACCGAGATTCGAACCTCGATCTCCCCGTCCTCAGCTGTCGAGCTCAACACGACTAGCGCGTTAGCCAACTACGCCAGTGAGGCGGGTAAACTCTCATCTTCCTTTTCCCCGGAAATCCAATCTGATGCGAGCGTGGCGACTAAGACCGTTTAACAACCGTTGTGGGTATTTGAAAGTTAAATAACAATTTTTTAGGGAGATCTTGAATGACAATTTTAAAATGATGACTAATCTGAGCTGGCAAGTTTATGTTGTCTTATTGTTGCTTTCTTCTTGAATACTGTATATATATATATATATAT